>DWDT01000047.1:0-32614 GCA_018245595.1 Microceris scylla
GTTATGGTTGTGTATTTTCAACTGTCCTTCTCGTGTAGTCGACCTTTTGGGACAATAACTTTAAGGCTGTCCTAAACTGCACTTAAGCACCACACTGTTCTATTCTTTTCGATGTGTGATTATTTATGTCAGGGTTTCTAGAACTGATCCATTAGATCACCAGTAGTCAGTAAGCGAAATCATAAAGCGGTGTCGACTGACTGGCTCGATCGTAGATGGCACCCGCACACCTACCCTACATTGTATTCGCTTGGAGCTACGTTAAATACCCAATTACTGAGAAATAACACATTGATCTCATATAATAAATATAGTTTTTTGTGCCTACGTATATATTTGTTTAAATAAGAAACTAATACGTAATTTCCCAGTTTAAATTTTACAATCAGCACGTTTTATTCAATTATTTGCTAAATAAATCAACGCAGATGTTAATTCGCTTATTAATTTCAGATAAATTCACCGACAATAATCGTAGTGTCATATTAATACACAATAGCCTAGTTCGTATCAGGATCTGATATCTTGTCGCCTCACGTACAAAATGTTATACATAAACATCGTTAAAATTGAATGTTACAATTAATAAATCGTGCATAGCTTTTGACCCATCCGATATCGGAATTCTATCCGACCAAATAGAAAAGTAAATGCATAGGACATGTTATGGACGACTTACGCAGTTATTGCAAAAAATACAAAAACTGGAACAAACAAAATGCGCATTGCATGCTCTCGGTCAACAATATGTGCATGCTGTATTCCCCCTAGATTGCGATTGGCTTTTTCGGTCCCCGTTGAATGCAATTATCCTTGCCTTTGTGTAGAAATAACCTTATATTGCGGTTATGCAACTAATAAACGAGAGACACGAGACAATATAGTCGGCACAGTGTTAGTGAAATTGCTTCCATTCTCTTGTTATTTGAAAAATGAATTGTTATTTTCTTGAGTGTAATGGTAGGGTTGGGTTGAGTAGAAAACTTTTAGATATAGTACAAAAAGACTTTTAAACACATATTCTAGCAGAAATTTCTGGTAGAGGCTCGAAGTCTGATTCTAGAAGTGGTGAAATGCAGTAGACTTCCACCTATTCCACGGTGGGACCTAAACGTTACTGATGAAATGACGGCGAGTACTACACTCCTCTGCCTATTCATTAAGGATTATAGGCGTGAGGTTAGGTATTTTATAGACCTAACAATTTATGTTAGATTAAATGTAGTAAAGAATAATGAATACTGCAATGATTTCAATTGGCGCCGGAAGAGCTGCAAAATCCTAAAAATGTCATAGGGGAAAACAACTAGTCTGAGGTCATATGTGACCTAATACTATGGTATTAGAGTACCAATAGAAATGAATTTATCCTCTTTCAAGGCCACTAGAGATTCTGGAGTTTTGCCTGAAGTCAAGGTAAGGTAGGTAGGTACATGGGGGTATCCAGGAGGCAAGGGGGGGACAGCTGCCCCCCGCCCCCCTCCTCCCTGCATATTGTATACCTCTCTACTATCTACTGTTGTCGATTAAAATTCTTATTTTGCAATACAATATAATATGCATAAATTTAATTTTCCCTAATATATAACATACACTTAGTGTTTAGTGTAGGTGTTTTCATGTAGTGTGTAAGGTAAACATGGGCAGTGAACCCGGCTTAAAAAAATCTGATTTGCCCTCCTCCCCCCTATTAGCCAAGAACCTAGGTACTCCCATACACAATCTTTCAACAAAATCAGTTTTGCAGTTGATTGTAAGGCAGTAGCTGGGATTGACTGGCAAGGAATTTAATATTAGTCTACTTGTTATCCCTCAAATTATGCAAAAAGGACTGCACAAATATGGTCTATATGCCACCGGACAAGTTACCACCTATCCACCACAGAAATCGCTTTTACTGAGAGCAATGATACAAGAGGAGTACTGTTTGTGGGCAGAAACAGTAAGACAAAATTTTGTCATCTGAGGAAATTCAACTTGGCTTTAGCACTGATACAAGAATAGTAAAATTGCATCATGGGTCTCGAAACATTGAACAACTGAGTTAAATAAAAGAAGTTGACCTGAACAGACTACAATAATGCTTTGGGATAAAGGACTATTGTAATGTGTTAATATTTAAATGAAAGCAAGACCTCAAAATATCTAGTGAACATTTCTGAAATCTTAAAAGCATAGCATTTGTGACCATACCCATTTCTTTTATAATACATGGATAGAGTGGTAAACCCTTAACAAATGTTTGATTTCTTAAAATTCTGTTAAAATTCAATGTCAAAGAGAAAAACAATCTTTTTGATTCATTGAACATTTGTTGTCAAGCCTTAAACAACTAAGAAATTAAGATGTTGTACTGAAAACTCATGTTTGGATCCCAACAATGGAATTGATTGCTCATATTCATGTTTCATATATATTCATACATTTGGTTTGAAATAACTACACTATACATGTGGAACCACAACCAAACCCTTTAAGCAGAAGACTAAAGTTGTTTCAGCAAGAATTGCTTCATGATATAATATGGTTCTGTAAAAATTTATTTACAGGCAAATTTAAACAGTGCGTTTTATTTTATAAAAAGTATGTACCTATATGTTCAATTTTAGTTATATATAAGCAGTGTATTTCAAAACGCCGGCAAGCACGAATATCAAACTCGTATACTTTTTAATTATTTAAATAGTCGTATTATTAGAGAAATAAAATGAGATTTTACTTACATTGCGTAAAATCAGGCATTTCTTAAACGTCGAAATAACAACAACCTTGTTTTCAAAACTTAGTCCTAAATTCTGTCCCATTAGTAATCATAGAGATATTATGTATAGAGTAGGGAAGTCAGCCTAAAATATGTCAATCTAAATCTCTACCTTTTTAATCTCTGTCTTTTTTTTCACGCGCACGTACAGGTAACGCTAGCATTACTTCATTATTTAAAAAACAACCGGTTCTTTTGCTGCACATGCGTCCATAGTGAGATAGAGAGAAAAAAATATAGGGCATCGCGATCGTTTCTCTCTTTTTAACCGGCGGACGTTGCCTCTTCCAGACAACCGTATGTCTTTCCTACTCTATATATATGATGTCTATAAAATCATAACACAAACCTGTTGTTGTATAAAATAATTTGACAGATATTACCACAGAATATATATGAAAGTAGTATCACTAAAATTAAAAGATAGTTTAATCGTTAAAAACTGAAATGAATATTTTTAATTTTACTTATGACTCTTTAATTAATATCTATAATTTGCATTAAAACAATATTAAGTATCCTTTTAAGAAAAAAATATCGTAATAAAAAGGTTCTTCTACCTTTTGCAGATAAATCCTGATTATTGTCCTCATTCCAAAATTTGCAAGTGTCACTCGATGAATTCACCATATTCAATATAGGGATGTGACAGGCGTACTGCAATGACTTGTTGCAATGCTAAAATCGAATGGCGAGATACTAATGCGATTTATGGAATTGAATAAAAAGTGTAATTATATTTTTTTATATTCCACCCAATTGGTTGGATGGTAGATGCGAAGAGCTGAAGAAAGAGCTCAGTGGCGTGCTATTGGAGAGGCCTATGTCCAGCAGTGAACGGGAGTAGGCTGATAATGAATGATGATAATGATGATGATATTCCACCTAATCAAGCCGAAGTACCAAGAAACTAAATAAAAACTTCAAAAAAGTGAAAATGTATTTTTGTTCAATTGTTCTGTATACTTTTTCTTTTCTCTCAGGAGATTCAAATTTATAACATAATGGGGCTAGCAGTATTTCTATCGCAATAACCAGTTCGCTTATTTCTGGAAAATGTTTACATGTTAATTTTATTAAGTAGCATAAATTTATATCTTTCTTGCGTAAAGATCGCTACGAGTGTTATGTTAAATATGTTTTTTAAATTGAGTTATATATAGTAATATTAAAAACGGAACATCGAGCTTGTAGTTCCTAAAGGAGTATCTAAAGGAGTGTAGTACACTTTTACTTTTCTCCTATTGCATTTAATTTTCATCATGCAATATAAATATATCGATTAAAATATGTGCCTGATATATTCATTAAGTTTTTATATTAATTGGTAAAAAATATTACAGCGAAGAACAGAACAAACTTTGAAGATATCACGTGTCGTTACTTAGTTATCGTACTGAAATACACGTCTAACACTGTTTGTAATATATTCGAAAGTAGAATGAACTCGATTCTCTTCGAAATCGGATAAATGCTTATAAATTGATTCAAAAAATGTGAAGAGCTGCTATCTGGATTTTGGAAAGATTAGATAGGATTGGTGCAACCCTAACTTCAGTCATAATCTTCACGTAAACGCATAGTGTGTAAATAAAGTGAAAAGTTTTGACGCGTTATCAGTAACAGCAACTTTCATTACTTGGCATATGAATTATTTAAATAACTTTTTTAGTGGTAAAAATAGTTTTAGATAAAATAAGTGATAATAAAGTTTATCTTAGATAGTGAATTTTTTTTCCAAGATTTCTTAAAAATAGCATTTGAAAAAATTATAATTTAGGTGCGAAAGCTTTGTTCACAAGATGAGTTCAACGGCTTTAGATATGACGGATGAACAGTTAAAAGAGTATTTTCCGGATCTTCCATCGGGACCACTGGATGAGTACCGAAAAAAGGCAACTTTCGATTGGCGTCGAATTAAACTGGTCTATGATACACCGTCTACTATAAAACTAAAGGTAAAATTGATTAAAAATATTTTTTTTAAGATTAGCCATAATCGCTGACCATAATTTCCCAAGTATTTATTTTAGTTACAACAGCTAGAAATAAATGTTTTTTTTTAGTTTTTAAAAAAGAACATCTTTATCAAACGTGATTAATCCTTATTTTTTATTTTTATTTTGCTTGAAAGCTATATACAATTATTTATTTATATAATACTTAAATAATTGATTATGGTGTTATAACGGAAGGAAGGAGAGACACAATATCTTAATAATGGAAGATGGAGTTATTGATAAATATATATTCAAAAAAGAATATCTAATGATTTCGATAGTATCATGAAGAATTTTATGAAACTTGTACATATTTTCATAATGTTTGCCTTCATCTTCTTTATATCTTAGATCAATACAATGAATGACACATTCTGGGCCCTTGAAGAGGGTGGCTGAATTCAAAGTGTGTCTTTCTTTCAACATACCACATACCCCTTACAAAGCCACAAAGCCAGTTAATTATTTGTATCAATAACGGTTTTTTAGGATTCAATATTATATCAAGCATGGTCTGAAAGTAAAATTTCTATTGATTCAAGAGAACACAACTCCATATATTTTTAACAACATATCTGCATAATCTTATCCCTTGTACTTTAGACATTCAGATAATTAATAGCAGATAAAATCAGATAAAAATGTTTTGGTGAATTACTTATATAATTTGCTATATGTATTATTGCTTTATTATCTACATTATGTTATGTATTTTTGTTTCGTTTGAATTTGTACTAACTTTGTTATCATTCAATTATAAAAAGGTGCAAAGTACACAAGATACTAGAAGAGCACACAAGCACTTAAAGAACTTGTTATAAAAATAACTGTCTTACATATACATATTATATAATTACATATTGTAGGTAATTATTTTGCAGAAAGTATTATTATATATTTTTTAATCTTCACACCTGTATTCCCCGAAGAGGTAGGTAGAGGAGTGTGACATACTCCTACAATTCACAAGTTAAATTATAATGTCCCACCCTGGAATAGGGGTGCCTATTGCTATGTATCAGGTATGATAGCTGGCTGGAGTTTAATATAGATTGTTTAATATTCTAGAGGTGACTACTTATTTATATTCCTATCATTCAATACACATTCTTAAAAATGATTCTACTGTATCAAGTATTGTTAAATTGTATGAGAATGACCAATTCAGCATCTGTACATTTTTATCTGGGTCATACCTTTATCATTTATAGATAAAATAATTATGTGAGTAAAATCTATGAAATGTTTAAAATTGCTGTATTATGTACATAGTAAACACTACAAAAATGTTTTATTTCTTTAATTGATCATCAAGCTTCCAAAGACTTTGATAAATCTTGACAAATTTCTGTGTAAGCTTAACCTTATAGTAGTTGACATATAGGAAACTATGAAAGTTGAAAACTACTGATATAGACAATATGTTGTTAAGCAGTTGTTACCAGGAAAATGATTTTATGTTTTTAATATTAAGGCATTAATTAGAAAACAAATGTGCATGTCTAAGACCATAACTATTAAATAAAGTGTGTAATTACTAATACTATTCGCGAACAAAATTGACTAAATATTTAAGTAGATATTTATAAATTGCAGAAATAGTTTTTAGAGGATATCATAAGCTCAACAGTAAATTTTTCACTTTAAGTGCTACTAAGCAGGCAGTTTATATCCGCTTATTTCATAGTTGTACATTTATCTACCATCATAATACCTTTGATATTTTCCATAAAGAAAATTTATAATTTTTATAAATTACATATAATGATCATGTTTATCCAGAGAAAACCAAAAATGAGTTTCAAGGGTTTTAAAAACCTTTCTCTCCTTCTATTTCCATCAATGTTACTAAATATGTTCATGGTCGTCTACATAAGGTACTCTTGTGACTTGGCCTTTCTTTAGGATGTCTTTGGGATGTAAGTTTTATAATCTACGCCTAGATTCTATCTTTTCCAATTCCACCATTCACATTTGTCTTAAGAATCTAATTCGTAATTCTAATATCAGTTATATGATCTAATATCAGATACACACTCTAATCATCCAAACATATCTTTCTTAATCTTGCTTACTTAATCTTCTTTCACAATTAATCTATTCTTTAATCACTAAATTTTCAACTTTATTGCCTATATTTTATTGATGGAATCGCCATCCCTTTAACTACTATCAGACTACCTTTTAGAGTGTACCACACCATAATGTGATCTCTCACTTTGTTTCTTCAATAACCTTAACTGTGAAAACCAGTAGTTCTTGTATTTTTAGAAAAATTAAATAACTTACAAAATAAAATTATTACTGTCGATGTAAAGGTCAAACATTGTATTATTGTATGTAAATTGTCTATCTATATTTTGCAGCATGACATATGGAAGTTCATGGAGAACCATCCATTGTTCCAAAACACAGATGCTACCTTGACTCTAGACGAACAGAGGCACTTAGCAACTAAACGAATGTACACACTGTACAATGAATTTTTTTTATCCTTCGATAAGGTATGGCATATTACTTATTTGTTAAAATTTCATTTTATTAGTCAAATTTTAGCATTTTCAAAACTGAAAACAGTTGTGGTATTCGATATATAACTTCAATTTTGACGATATTTGGAAAGAATACATATATGTAACAATAAATATTGTAGGTGTTCGGTATGAGATGGGGTCTGGTTTTGTTTTAATTAAGAAAATTGCAATAAGTTGTATTTAAGAATATTTTATTTTTTACTTAATAAACTATGTTTTAAATGACTCTTATTCCACAATTTGCAAGAACAAGATTGCATGTCAATCAACTTTTCGTAATTGTAAAATCGTTTGCTTTTTATATTCCTGTTTGTAGATAGCAGCAGACCCGTCGTTGTTGCAAGCAGAATCAGAAGCAACGTTTATGTTCGACAGTTCTGTGGCAGTTAAACTGTCGTTAACATTCCGCATGTTTGCCAACACGATCCAAGGTAGCGGCAGAGCCCACCACTACCATTTCGTGGAAGATGCTCAGAAAGCGAAGATTGGTGGTTGTTTCGCATTGACGGAAGTCGCCCATGGATCTAATGCGAAGGGCATGAGGACAACAGCGACGTACTGTCCGGAGACCAAAGAGTTCGTGCTGCATTCTGATGATTTCGAGGCGGCCAAATTTTGGGTCGGGTCTTTGGGTAAGTGCAATGTAACTATCATGGAAGAAATATACAAGCAGTCTTGAATCGGATGTTGAGAATTTTTCCCATGAATTTTAAGACATCATCATCATTATTATTATTGAATATGAGTCCAGTTTTCACTGGCCCTATTAAAGTAGCTACAGTGAGCAGTAGCGTAACAACTGTCTTTTTAAGTACATTAACTAAAACAGCCCAATGAGTTGCTGCACACTTTATTATTTATTTTATGCGTTCCTTTATTACTCTTTTTATTTAAGCAATTACCTACAATCATTACTGTATGAAACGAATAATTTCTGTGTGCATTATTCAACGGTTGAAAGGTTATTACAGTACAGCCCACAATACGAGACTTGCGCGTTAGGCTTAACTGAATGTATTATAATACATTATTCCACGTAGTAGTTTTAAATTAAAATTCATATATGTGTATTTACCTAACTAACTTATAATTTAGTGAATTTTTGAGTAGTAAAGAATTAAAGAAATAACTTTACAAAAATCTTAGTTAATTTTTGATATGAATTAAATCGGTGACTTCCTCTTAAAGTGACGGTTTTCATCGTCATCATAATCAACAATTTTTGTTGTTGTATTTTTTTTTTCACTATATATAATTGTCGTGAAACTGTTGCTGAGCAACAACAACCGAGTCACCAACGGCTTGTGAGTGATGGGGAAATGAATCTGCTACTTTATGAAAAACAAATACCAGTGAGTTTTTGCTTGTACTCGTATACATCTGAAAACCACTAATAGGATGAGAGAAAACTAGAAGTTTTTAAATACAATCGTCTATTTTTCTATTAATGTGTCACATGACCCTGAGCATGATTCAGCACATCATTAGAATTATTGAATTTATTGAAATTATGAATATTTTATGATGCAGATTGTTACTATTTCAAGGATAAATTTAAATTACAATATGCATACGTATGTATATACGCAGATACATGCATACGACTAATTACATATGAAAATAATTATTGAAACTTTCGCGTCATTGTTAAAGTCAATTCTCTCTGCCTACCCTTGAAGGGACCTGCCGCGATGATATACCAATTGTCATTAATTTTTTGTGGTACTAGATTAAGTGTGTTGAAATTAAGTTAGAAGTAGCTCATGGCATATTCTTGAAAAGACGAGATGCCCAACTTTAAATTCTTATTCACAATCTCGTAATAATGTATCCTAATGTTCCATTTTGCTGTGAACATAATTAAAGTACATATACGAGTAGTTTTATCGACTTCATAACTTGTGTCCGCAACAACGTGTTTGCTACTGTCATCGTAAATCCGAATGTCTTGAGTGTCAATGACATACTGAGGACTGACTTATGATTGACCTTCATGGGCTAGTGTACAGTTATTTTATGTTTTTTTTTTTGTAAACGACTTAACTGTTTGTTTAAATGTTAAAAGTTATAATTACATTTTATTTCATTGTATATTTTTTAGTTTTGTCCATGTAGCAGACAGTAGGTACTAGGTTGGTAGGTAAGCACAGTGGAACTCTTCAAGTTCCTATTCACATTTTCTTTCTTTATCATTCTTTTTAAAGGCACCGATATACGAAGTATTGGGAACCGTTTAAGCGCCGGTCATCGATAAAATTGTTACTGTCTGCTCAGGTGGCCAATATATTGTGTGTTGAGGTAAATAAAATTGTAATTTTTTAGGAAAATGTGCGACCCACGCCATTATATATGCTAAGCTGATATCAAAGGGCAAAAACCACGGGCTCCACACTTTCGTGGTACCTATCAGAGATCCAAGGACTTTAAAGCCTTTCCCTGGAGTTGTGGTAGGAGACATCGGCGAGAAGATAGGGCTTAACGGTGTTGATAATGGGTAAATAATCTTAACTCGAAACGTCTTTAAAAAAACCCCTGGTGTGTGACCAGGAGTTAGTAGTAAAGAGAGGTTATATTGAACGCAATAAGACTTGCCTACTTTCAAATATCCATTTGACCATAATGAAAAGCAACGTTCGATATTTAAAAGTTAAAATTTTCGCTCATATCTATTAGTGGCGAATTTTATTTGAATAAATGATTTAAATTAGACTATATTGACATGGTTGCTTTTCCATTTTAAGTAATGGATTTTAATTGAAGAGTTGTTACAGGTTTGTCATATTCAACCACTATCACATCCCGAAGGAGTACGCGCTGGACAAACACGGCGGCGTTGACGACAACGGTGACTACCGGACACCGTTCAAGGACCCAAGCAAGAGATTCGGTGCGGCATTAGGAGTTTTATCCGGTAAGATAATTAAAATTTATTCTTATTGCTTAGTCGGGGTATCGTGAGTTGGGATCCTGCCCAGAACGAATTATTGTATGATGATGATGATGATACTACATTATTTTATATTGTATCACTTATATTTGACCGCCTCGTCGTCTAACCGGAAAATATTTAGCACCTAATGTCAAAAGTGTACTAAAATTTTACTTGGAGTCAGAAAGAGATGTGGTTGTCCTCTTGTAAGCTAAATTGGAACGGTCCATGTGGATACCGAACATCGGATATGAAAATGTAAATAGGTGCTTGTTCTTGTTTTTGTCACGTTATTTGTCAAGAGATGCAATCGTTGGTAAGTTGCCCGAATTAAAGATGCCTGAGTTAAAATTATCATGTTGTTCTATCCAGGTGGGCGTGTCCACATAACTTCGTTGTCTACCAACTACCTACAGAAGGCGATAGTAATAGCCATTCGGTATTCGGCTGTCAGAAGACAGTTCGGTCCCGAAAACGCCACCGAGGAAACACCAGTATTGGAGTATCAACAGCAGGTATGGTGTAAACTGATGTGGAATACTTAATAGACCGAGAGAAAGAGAGAAAAAAGAGAGAGAGGAAAAGCAGGAAAACAATTATTTTCTAAAGAAACATTCTTGCTAAATTGTGAAAATACAAGATAAAAAACAAAATGACATATATATTTATTATAACAGTAAATCTCTTTGTTTGACCTATTAACCTAGGACAAAGTGATTTCAAGACTCATCAATTTCCTAAAAACGCTATGGATTTGATATAAAACACGAAAGAACTAAGTAGTCTCTGAAATAAATAGCTTTACGAGCTCTTTGTGTTGGTGCAGCAAATCCGCTTGCTGCCGTACCTGGCCGCCACGTACGCGCTAAGGATATTCTGCACGTGGTTCTCAGTTGTCCACATCAAGCTGACAATCGACAATTTTGCTGGTGAGATAACATTTGTTTTCTATGTTAAAAACAAATCACAATTAAAAAAAGATTAACAAATCACTGTCTAAATAAATTCACTGAAAGTCTTATACATGGTCAGTCACCAGTTTATTAACAATATATAGATATGAGTAACAACTACGTACACTAACGTCTCATTAACAATTTTCCATTTCCTAATAAATAGCCGCGATAACAACTAATGTTCACTGAACGAGTGGACACGAATAGTCCTATTCCTAAAGTCATATTCGAAGTCGTTCGCAGATCTTTGTCAAATATCCACTTTTAATAAATATCACAAAAATATAAAACAGAAGGTTGTGATGTACCTGTGATAATATGATATGACATACCAACACTAGTATCTACGTAGCACACTCCCACGATTCATCAGTTAATCTACATAGGTGGTGCTGTATAAATACTTTATACAGATCATTTTCCACCTGTTCTTCTGATGCATCCTCTGAAAATATCTTTACAAGGTTATAATAATATATATACAAGTATGTATAGAATAAATAAATGTGAGGTATATTCCAGGATCGGAGCAGACGGCGGCTCGAGGCGTGGAGCTGCACGCTCTGTCGTCGTGTGTGAAGCCGGTGTGTGGGTGGACGGCGCGCGACGGCATCCAGACGTGCCGCGAAGCGTGCGGGGGCCACGGCTATCTGCAAGGTAACATCTGCAATATCTCCTGTGGGACCATTTAAAACTAACATTTTTTGTATAATTGACACACTTCATCTGAAGATCCGGTGGGGATTTGATTTCCATCGATGACAGCTATTTACTGATAAGGCCAAGTGTATATTGTTAGGGACTGCAAAATCAAATTACAAAAAGATATCAGTGTGACATAATATTATGTATTGTGTATGTATGTCTGCTGTTTTTCCTGAAAGTATCGGAAAAGGTAAACTTACAAGTAATCAAGTGAATCCAGTATATATTTAACAAATAAAATAATAATAACTCTGTTTCAAAACAAGTTATTAATCACCTGTATTTAATTTGTTTTTTGTTTTTTTATTGCACATAAAAACTGAAAAAAAAAATCCAATATTACTTTATTATTAATATACCTATAACACGGATACAACTCACGATTCACGATGACGAATTCCACTTAATAAATGTTATTCTACACGTACAAAAAATATAAAACGTAGTGGTAAATATATTCGTCGCAAGTATTATATCCTTTGTTAATAACGTGCAAACTGTGTTTTTGTACATCACAATTTATTAACTTTAATTATGAATTCATTATATGTGGTGGCTGAATGTATGTACATAATATTCATATTTTAAAAATATGAACCTACATATTATGTACATGTGTATGTACATAATTTGTAACATGTGTATGTATAAAACTTCCTTCCATATATGTGAAATCATCCTTACTACCGTCAAATTGAATGATACTCTAGTTAAAGTTATAGAGGCCAGGATATGAACCCTTGATCTCTGAGTGGGAGGTTGACTTCTAAATATGTACTAGGCTCTCACGGTTGCTAGGCTATCAATTATTGATTTTGAAACGCTTATTGTAAGTGTATACAATTCTAATATAGTTGTATACGTTATATCGACATTAAATCGAATAAGTAGCTCACATTTCAAGTTTAAATCTTCCTCTGATCAGCTGCTGGCATTGGAGAGCTGCGGAATGACAACGATGCTAATTGTACGTACGAGGGCGAGAACAGCCTGTTGCTGCAGCAGAGCAGCAACTGGCTACTCGCCATATGGCCGCGCAGGAAAACCATCACACCTGCTGACCATCCGTTAGGTTCACTGGAGTTCCTGGAAGACGCTGATAATAGACTTACTCAAACTTGCCCGTGGAACACCGTTGAAGAGCTAATGGAACCCGCCAGTAAGTAGTGTCAAGATTGATGTTGCAAAATTTGTCTTGTTCTTGATATTATTGATATAGAGGATAATTTTAATTATGACAAATTTTCTATTATCTTTACAAACTGGTAACCATTAACTAATCATATCTATTTAATTATCATATAGGCTCACCAACTATTTCATGAAACTTAAATGTAAATGGTGAAACGTGGAGGTGTACTATACTTCTGCCTACCCCTTCGGGGAATGCGGGCGCGATGTAACGTTTTGTTACGTTTTAATTATCATAATATATATGTGTACCTGTATCACCCAGTTTAACACATAATGATCTAATTATCATTATTTTACCTATAAAATTTATTTTCAGACATTATTGAAATATACAAATGGCTGACCGCATACATGTTGAAGGTGACTTTTGAGAAGGTGACAGAACTGAAGAAAGAGGGCAAAACGAGTTTTGAAACTAGGAACGAATCACAAGCGTTCTATGCTGTTTCATTGTCTATTATTTATGGAGAGGTATGTAGTTACAATATTTAGTTCAACGTATATAACTATGTAATAAGTATTTATAGTGTGATTACTGTAATTATTAGTGATGCGGCAGTGAGGTGGCAAGTACTTAATAGTTTGTCTGGACACGTTAATTATTTGGTACAAGTTGTCCCCATACATTAAATATTATCTGGCATTAAATGTTGTCCCTAGTTCACACTATCTAAACTAGATGGCGCTATTAAAACTTTCTGAACCACGATATTAACGTTCCATAGATAATATATTAGATGTAAAAATATAATATGTCAGAAAAGTTTTTGTATTGTGAGAAGTTGGTTGTGTAGTTATTTTAATTCAGGCTGTGTGGGCCAAGATATTTATTATAACAGTATCACATGCAATAATGTAAAACTAGTACTTAATATTTCACTTAGTAAAGTGCCCGAACTTATCTTTGAAAATCGACTAACGAAACACTGTTTGAATCTATTTTTAAACATGTTTTTGGTTATTTGCTGTCGTATATGTATATAATATTGTTTTCAGAACTACATACTCAATCATTTCTACAAAACAGCAAAGGAGTTTAAGGATCCGGCTTGCAGAGATGTTCTCTTGCAGTTGGTATCGTTGTACGGATTGTTCTTGTTGGAGAAACATTTGGCAACATTGTATATTGTGAGTAAATAATGTGAACATGATTACTTTTTAGGTATATATCGTTGCAGCAATATGTAGGTCCTCTTAAAGCAATATATTGATCATTGTATGGTTGGTTAATTGCGTCATAAGGACAAAAGTGTAATTTATTAAATGTAATTGGGGTTCATGCTGGAGTTCACAGGTTCGAGCATTTTTCCTAATCTCACATTTACACTGATTGTGCTTATTATTCTGTTAAGAGATTCAGAAGCCAAGTCACACCTCTACCAATTTCGTCAAGTCCAGCTTACCGATCGTGTTGGAAGCCAATACGGTCGAGAGTGAAAAACCGTGTATTCTCAAAATTGGTTGAATGACCGAGAACAATACGTTTTTTTTTTTTTTTCTATGAGTTTAATAATTATGTTTTTTTTATATACTATCATAACATATCATTGACAAGAAATTATACATATATATCAGATCAACTTTCAAATAATTAATACATTATAAAATTAGTAAATAATTTTGTCAGTCGTATAAAAAATTAAGTATAAGAATAGAGATATTTGGCACTCTGTGCTCTCTACCATCCTCGTAATGATCCTGGCGTACAGATGTGTACGTGTATAAAATTATGTGTGAATGAACTGTCCACTGATAAATAATGAGTATTCACTAGAATTTATTCGCTATGCAGTATGTAACAGGTGTGACTGTGCAGGGCGGGTACATGCGCGGCGCGGCGGGCGCGCACGTGCGCAGCGGCGCGGCGCGGGCGAGCGCGCGGCTGGTCGGCGCCGCCGCGGCGCTGGCCGACGCGCTGGCGCCGCCCGACCGCTGTCTGCGCTCTGTGCTCGGAGCCGCTGACGGACAGGTAACCCATACATATTCAACTTTTGGCGACTGTTCATTGAAAACTATAGGAATATATTTAGTAACAGCAGTCGCAATGTTCACAGTCGTTAAGTTCATCAAACAGCCTCAACAGCAACAGAATCGACCTCTTGTACCGGTGCCGTTTAGCCTGTGCAACTGCGGAATAATAAACGGGCGAGAAGTGTCGAGGGTCGAGTCCGGATATATTATTACGTCGCTTATTAATACAATTTTAACCCAGAAATTAATAAAAATACATGACAAATGTTTATCCACCCGAGGTGAGGTTAACATGGCTAATCACCTCTAAATCTTTAAATCAGCTAAGTACCACATTCCCGTAAAAAAATGTGTACTAACAGAATTTTAAGTTTTAACAAAATAATTACTAATCACTGAGCTACGTCATTCATTCCTTCGAATATTACATTTATTTCTATTATTAAAAGAGAAATTGCAATCGTTTCGTTCGATAATTTTAGAGATTTTTCTATACAAAAAACAAACAAACGAACATACGACAATCATATTATTGCACTTGTATGATTTCAATATTTGCAGGTGTACAAGCACATACAGAACAATGTGATGACGTACCCTGGCGCTATGGCGCGGCCCAAGTGGTGGAAAGATGTGGTCTTCTGGCAGTCTTACGTTCCTTCCAAGCTGTAATCGCTTGACTTATTGTGATAACTTTTATACTAAGATAATAGAATTTGAGTAATTTTGAATTATGAATCGATTCGCAATTAATATTTATGACCTATTTTGAATTGAACAATACAATTTGTATATACGTATATATAATTAAAAGAATTGTTCCGAATATAGAAAGCTTATTAAAAATATTAATAGACATTATAAATAACATTTTATAATATACTACATAAAAAAAACAATATACATATATAGGATACAGTTTGTATAGAATTATCACCTCACTCATGAACATAATCGATTTACCTTACAATATTGCTATTATACATATACATGTAGGGTGTCCTAGCCTTCCCTTTTTCCTAGTAGTAGCCTTAGTAAGTAGCCTTCCCTTTTTGGATTACAGGCGGGATGCCATATATGTATACATATGGAACACCTACTACATTTCGTTACACCTTATGATGTATTTAAAATAAACTAATTAAAAATTGCGTTATACAATTCAAATTTACTCAAAATTTAATTATTCAATATATACATGGTGTTTTTTGGGTGTACATATTTTTTATACATTGGTATTTTATTTTTACAATGGTTGTTTTTTATACGAAATATATTATTTTATTAATTATGCTTTTTATTCTTCATTTTCTTTTTCCACGATATTTGCGACGAGGTTTTTCATGATACCTGTACGTAATTACTGAGGGTTGAGGAAAGCAATGATACTCCCTTTTGAGAAACTTAGTTCGAAATGATACTGTTGACTTCTCCACACGAGATACTTACTGGTCCAGCAGTTTTCCGCTGTATCCTCGATGGAAATATTTAGGAATATTGTATCCTCGATGGAAATATTCCTAAATATTTCCACTGAGGATACAGCGGAAAACTGCTGGACCACAAAGTACTTCGGGTGGAGAAGTCAACAAAGTGAACAAAAACAATTCACTGAAACGCAAAACATACACAGTTACATATCTTTACGCCAAGTCTCGTTAAGGTGTAGGCAGAGAATACAGAGTGCGAAATATGTGTTAAACGAAAATTCAAATAATGTTATATTTTTTATGAATACCCCTGCCCAGTAGTGATTTTATTATTGATGCAAAAAAATAATACGACATGAGAAAAATAATCCTTCATAGCTTAATAACAAAGCTTCATAATAAATTTCCAATTATTATTTTACCTTGTTTTAAAAGTATCCAAGTCACATTTTGACAAATTACCAAATGATGATTACAGAACTAATTTTGACATGTATGTATATATAATCAATTAAAAAAAGTTTAATACCAAGATACGGTTTTTACAAGTCTCTACGCAAAATATATTTTGCATTTATTCCAAACATCAGTTGAGATGAGATATATCCTACATCGATAGGTATACTATTCATTTCTTTTTTATGCAGTTTATTGATGCATCAAGTTATAATTATACGAAAGATGTAAAGATGCTTATGAATTACATATATAAAGAGAGAGATGAATAGAGAGGAAATACATAGAATCTGTTAGGATAGAGATATTTAGCACTCTCAGCCCTCTACCTAATTCGTAATAGATTTTGCGCGAGGATATAAAAAGTATCAAATTAATCAACAGAATTCTTTATTATCTTACATAATGTGGCCTTTACCTTTTGGGAGTCGTTAATAATAAAATTGTTTTCCTGATTTAATGATTCAAAATTCAATCACCAACTCTGTAATGGACTTAGCATATTCAATGAGAATTGTCAGTCAATCTGTCTGCAGTCAGTTAAAATGGACAAAATTTCTTCGCCAAGTCGGAGCGAGGACGGAAATATTCGGACAATTGTTTTGTAGCTAACGGTCATCTAATGTACTAACTTTTGACAAATTTAAGATTTGAAAAAAAAATGATGAAATTTGCGGTTTTAGGTAGCTTGTTAATTATGTAAGTAAAAATATCGGTTGTAAAATTTTTCACGTAAATTTCTTGGAACTGTAACATGTTGCTATTATGATTAGTGCGAAGTCTTTACAAGTTTTTTCGTGCTTCATTGATTATTATTAATTTTAAATAATAAATACTATAAGAGAATTATTTTTACAATTTTAATAAATTATTAGAGAATTTTTCTATCTACAAATATGTTCTATTCTTTTTTTCAAGCACTGCCAGCGCAAATTTTGAAGTTACAATACAAGACTTAAACACGAAAAAGGACCTAGAGTTTGTTCTCATCGACATACTAAATGATTTAATAAATAACAAAGACGTCACTTGTGTAACCATTTTGTGCGACGCCGTATATTTAAACCTTTTTGAAGGTGGATTGTTCAAGAGAATTTTCGCTGTACCGATTATAATGGTAACACATACTTGTATATAAATAAATAAATAATAATATATATTTTTCATGTTCTGTCCTTCATGAGTGTTGACAGTGTAAACGACTATAGGTAACAGAAAATTAACCGTAATTTTTAGCTAACGGGCTAGTACTTCGATGGAAGCAAATTATTCCTTAACATTTTTCCTTGTTCAGGTTAACCCGTTATATTTTTGTTAGTAGAGGGCAAATGGTTTAGTGAAATCTTTCAGACAGATAAATATTTGCAAACCCTGTTCAATCCATCTAATTACCTAAGTATTGATTCCATATCGAATTTTCTAGATTGTAGTAGAAGAACAGGAAGATCTGTTATCACCGAATTTTCATACATTAGAATCGATGAGACAAGCAAAAGAAGACGGATGTAATGTTTATGTTATAATATTAGCGAATGGCTTACAAGTGACAAGATTGTTACGATTTAGTGACAGGTATCTAATTAAATAGTTTATTAATAGTACATGGGCTTACCTTTTTAAGATGACTTACGTACGAAATATCGATTTAAGAAATGAACTTTTAAACTTAGATTATACAATGGTGTGATAAATGGAGTTCGTTGGAATTTGTAGTCCTATCGAACGTTTACATGTAAATGCAAATAATGAAGATAATATTGTATATTCATTTGTAGGTACCGTCTTCTTGGCACGCGGGCAAAATACATAATGCTTCACGACATTAGGATATTTCACAGCGAATTAAATTACGTTTGGAAAAGAATTGTTAACGTTATATTCATAAGGCACCATAAAAAGGCTGTCGGTGTTGAGAAGACTAGATCTTGGTTTGAGTTGTCCACCGTACCGTTTCCGAACCCCATCAGCGGAGTGTTCGTTCCCCGAAGAGTTGATATCTGGCGCAACGGAAAATTTCATTACGGCCGAGATTTGTTCGCTGATAAAACTAAAAATATTAATGGTAATCTGCTGAACGTGGTGTACTTAGATCACGTGCCATCCGTCATTATAACGAAGATGAATGAATCTTCAACTAATAAAGTGGGTGGAATTGAGATCGAGGTAAGGCTATGAGACAATCAGCAGCTGATGCAACATTTAAAAATTCCGCCAAAATAACGTCGTTTTTTCATTTTGTCATCATATGTTTTTCAGATACTCAATACTTTAGCGCAGAAAATGAATTTCAAACCTAGATTATACCAGCCAATGGGTATTGAATATCACAAATGGGGCCAAAGACAAGCAGACGGTTCTTTTACCGGTCTTTTGGGTGAAATGACAAATGGGAAAGCTGATGTGGCTTTAGGAAATCTACAGTACACACCATATTATCTCGAAGCAACAGATCTAAGCATTCCGTACACATCACAGTGCTGGACGTTTTTAACTCCTGAAGCTTTAAGTGATAATTCTTGGAAAACCTTGATTTTGCCATTCAAGTGAGTTCGTCAAGCGTCAAAAGGAAAACTGCATAGCTTAAATTCCAAAATGGCATTCTCTAAGGCGTGCCAAGCTTACCAACTTGTGCTAAATCACAGTGATAGACTATTCTTAATCGTTCAATAGTGGTCATACGATAACAATCATTCGGAATGGTATTTCGCTATTTCGCCGTTGTTGCTGAGCTTTTTGTTTTCAATATCCTTTCTGTTTGCTGACTCACTTATTGTTAGTATTTCTTCATCGTTTCCAAGTATTTTATTTTCCTGTATTTACTCCTTTTCTTTACGCAGCGGAATATGGATTTGAAATGAAACATATCATATGTGATTATTTTTTCAGATTATACATGTGGATAGCGGTGCTGTTAGTTTTACTCGTAACGGGCAGTATATTTTATGGAATGGCAAAATACTATATTCATTTATTAGACTATAAAAGTAACAAAGTAATCGTTCATAAAGCAGATCACATTTACGGTTCGTCAATGTTTTTTCCTGTACCTACAAGTCTCATTTAATTTGGGAATTTTTCATTTAATAATTTTTATCAAAATAACGATGGTTATTTGAAAACTATGCAGAACTTACATATTTGTAGAGAAGTGCATATACCTACACCTAACAAAGTCTACAGTGACTGGACTCAAACATTACACATATGTATTTACAGATGCAAAACCGGTCGGGCTGTACTTGTTTGGCGAAATAGTTAACAGCATCCTGTATACTTACGGCATGTTACTGGTCGTGTCGCTGCCCAAATTGCCCACTGGTTGGTCAATACGGTTACTAACTGGCTGGTACTGGTTGTACTGCATACTGCTTGTTGTATCTTACCGGGCAAGCATGACCGCAATTCTGGCTAACCCAGAGCCAAGAGTTACAATTGACACTTTAAAAGAATTAGTTGATAGCCGGATAGCTTGTGGAGGATGGGGTACGGAAACCAAAAAATTCTTCAGAGATTCGCTTGACGATTTGGGACAAAAGATTGGCGAAAGATTCGTTAAAATCGACGATCCAGAGAAAGCGGTTAGTCGTATAGCAGACGGCGTATTCGCTTATTACGACAGTGAAAACTATTTAAAATATCTAAGTGTAAAACAAAAGAACGCTCAGATTCACAACTCAACAGCACATGCCACTGAAGTCACAAGCCACGATGATTTTAAGAGAAACTTGCATATCATGACAGATTGTGTAGTCAACATACCTATATGCATTGGATTTCACAAGAACTCTCCTTTGAAACCACTAGTTGACATTTACTTAAGAAGAATTGTCGAAGTAGGTCTAGTAGAAAAGTGGTTAAATGACGCCATGCATCAGATTCGATCTCTAGAGGAGAATGAAAAAGAAATGAAAGCTTTGATGAACTTGAAAAAGCTGTACTGTGCTTTTATGGCACTCGCTATTGGCTACTCTTTAAGCTTTTTGAGTTTCATGGGCGAGTTCATTCATTGGCATTTGGTCATTAAAAGGGATCCCAACTTTGACAAATATGCTATTGGTGTCTACTATATGAACAAAAATAAAAAACAATAAAGTGTATTATCAATAAAATTTATTTAAAATGTCACATGAGCTCTAAATAAATAATTCAGTCATTCACTAAAACCATTAAATTATTGTACAATGCCATAAAAATGTCATTAAGTATCTGTTACAAATACATATTTTAAGAACTGTAGTTAATAAATTAAATTTTTTTATATCTGTTTTTTATTATGTGCAATTATGACTAACAAATTTATGCACTTAATCATTTATAAGGCAGTCTCATAAGTAATAAGTTAAGCTATACATTTTTAACATGAACATTTTCCTCATGAACTGGGATCTCTCCTTATCACCAATAGGTATACCTGTTATATAATCAAACTGGTAATTCATTCAACATTACACTTAGATTATGGAGATACTTTAAAGGTGTTTGTTTGTAGTTCTAAAAATGGCCATATTTTAATCTATATTTTATTGACCTGGCAACATCTGTACCAATAAACAACTAAATCAACTATTATTAGCATGGCATCAGGTCTCATAGATGCACACAGTCATCTGATCCGAATATAAGTAAAGCCCATGCTATGGAAACCAGATGACTAAGATACTACATGAATAGCATGATATAGATTTTTTGAACACCAACAAAACATTTGTGCATATGACAATTTATAAAAAATGTAACATCACACCTGTAATCCCCGAAGGGGTAGGCAGAGGAGTATAGTACACCTTCACAATCACAATTTATCTTGTGTACAAATTAAACCCATAACAACTGCCTCATTGGTGACATTTTCTAACCATGGGACTAATACAGCAGTTACATTTTCATTCAATTTCATTTATATATCTGCACTCTTTCCTCGGTATACTAATAACTGTTATTATCATAGAAGCATAAATAGTAAAGAAAATAGATTCTACAGGATTTTACTTTGTCCTATAATTAATGCTTTGTAACATGAGTTTTTTTTGGTAAGGATTGGTATTCAAATTCTGTCAAAATCATTATAAAATTAATAGTCCAATTTCAATTGTAATCAATTTACATATCTTAATATGTGCCTCATCACATTTAATAATTACACAGTTGTAAACTTCATAATATTTAGAAAAACTGCAGTTATAACAGTTGTAATTTTTTTTTCATTTTACAGTGTCATACCACAATATTAATAAGTTTGGTGCTAACATGAAGTCCAGCTTGAAAACTTACTTCAATTGTGACAGTCATATTAATATTATTAAAACACACACAGTCTAGAGAAATAACAACTTAAATAACCCTAAATTAAGACATCATTTTATCTATACATTTTCAGAATGAGTATTGCTACTCATTTATATCCAATTTCTTAAATATGTTTCAATCTGGACTGCAAGACTTGCTCTGCTATATTTTCTAATGCAAAAATCTGTTCATTTTAACAGAAGCACCTGCAACAACTTACTATTGTTACTAAAATTAATTACCTAGTTATCTGATATAATTAAGTAAAGAGTGAACTGAGAACACTACTACATTATCTATATGGAGGTGTAATCCATATCAAACACTATTTAGTGAATTCGGCAACCATAAAAAATTTAAAATATTTAACTTATGTCACCATTTAAAATTTATTATACATGACTAAGTTTAGGACTTTGGAAAAATCAATTTTAAAATGTGCCTTTATCCATTTTGGATTGCTCTGGAACATTGATAGTTGGCTGTACACCTTCAGGAGCATTCTCAACTATCCAGGGATGTTGTAACACTTGTGTTAAGGGCAGCCTTTGTTCCGGGTTTATTACTAGTAATTTACCCATCAAATCCTTAGCCTTTTCTGAAATATACTCAGGGTATTTAATTATAACATATCTGATCTTCCTGTATGTTTGATGAGAGTCCTTGGCATCGAATGGTGGTAACCCTACTAGTAATTCATAACATAATACTCCAAGACTCCATATATCCACTGCATAACTGTGTGGTTTGCCTTCTATCATCTCTGGAGACAAATAATCTAAGGTACCACATAATGTCATTCTTCTAGAAGATGGAGAATGCACAGACCATCCGAAGTCAGCTATTTTCAACTCCCAATTGTGACCGATTAGCAAATTCTCTGGTTTTATATCTCTATGTATAACTTTCTTCGAGTGACAGTAAATTAATGCCTTCGTAAGATCTCTAACGTATATAGCAGCTGTTTTTTCGTCGAAGCGCTCGCGTTCCTTCAACAGTTTATAAAGCGCACCGTATTTAGCGTATTCCAAAATCAAATATATTCTCTTTTCGTCGTGAAAGTAACCGTACATACGCAAGATGTTCGGGTGACGCAGTCTACACTGAATTTCCACTTCCCGACGCACCTGATGTTCGATCTCTGAATCCAGGATCTGACTTTTGAATAGGACTTTGAGAGCTACCACGTAGTGCGACTGTTTTTCACGAGCTAAGTAAACATTTCCAAATTTACCTTTACCTAATGCACGACCCAGATCGAAGTCGGACAAAGCCCATTGTTTTTTCTTATCATCCTTCTGTTTCAATTCCGGTTTGGCCGGGTGATTTTTCTCAGCTGGTTTATTAGCACTATGAAGTGGACGGCTGACTGGTAAAGCAGGTACTTTAAAACCATTAGGTGGCATTTTTGCCGTATTTGATGAGCATCCGCATGTAGACCGACCAGCAGTTGGCGGACAATTTTCTTTACAATCACATTTATTTACATTCATTTTTACAAAACTGGTGTTGTGTATTATTTTACAAGCCGCACGATTTCATTAGTAAGAGGTAATATGTAAAGAGCACTACAAACATTCAAATAACGTATTTCTGCGACGAATCCAGCTTTTGAACGTAAACTATTTCTTAAAGAATTGTTGCCATATCCCTTACCATTTAAAATTCATCAATTTCAACAATTTGGAACAGGAATTTGCGGAAAGTCTATAAAATACGAGATAACATGTTTTATTAAAATAACTTTATGGAGATAATTAAAAACTACTTTAGAGATTTATTAAAACCTAGTAATATGCTGGGCAAATTCATTTAAGTCCTTAGTATAATATGAGAGTGCCATTAATCAAAATAACAATTTAACTTTTAATCAAATATGTATTAATTTGTACTTCTTCATTGGTAGTAAGTTTGCTATAATTTAAGTATAGTATTATTATACTTTTAACGTATTAGTTCCGTTGCACTTGATTTACGGACGTATGTCATCCAATGTATCGTTTGATTATAATGAAAGGTGCCAATTGCCAGCTGAGTATATGTCAAAGTTCTAGTTAAATTATTTACAGCTCACATTTATACTTACATTATATGCTCTTTTTTTACTTTTTTAAATAGAATAATTTGCGATACTGTTATAAAATTCTAAAAAACCCTAAAATATTGGTGTTTGAGGTACAAGTCTATTTTACACTTATAATTTACATAACTAGTCCGAGCAACAAATGTTTGCGATTTCGAATAATTGATTTTCAGGCTATCTACCATGTCTGATGATGCCGAACAACAGGCAGAAGAGGGTGAGGTGCTGCAGTCGATTTATGAAGGAGATCAGAATTTCAAGCGGTGTAATTCCACTACTTACCAGTATAAAGTTAGTTTCATAGATAGTTCTAACCTTATTAATTTAATAATATTGAAATTTTTGTAATAATCACATGTGGTAAATGTTATACTGTTTATGAACAGTCAATTGAATATTTTGAAGTCTAGGTAAGACTAGGGATACATATGATGTTTAATTTCTTAAAATAATAAAGTTACAAATAATAAAAAACCAAATTGTAGAACAATACAGAGTATATGCAGTTCATTTGGGATATTACCAGGAAATAATTATAGCTAATAAAATTACGTATTTCGTGATTAAAATTGTCTTTTGCTTAGAACAGTAACCTCTGTTGTTTTGTTGAAGTTTGATCAGTTCAATTATGTTATTACCTATAATAACATGTATGTAATAGGGCATAATTTTATTTAAACAGTGTACATAATACAATTCTTTATCATTTCAGTACAATGAAGGAGACAAATCATTTATTCTAGAAATCTCCTGGGGCCCCAAATATCCTACTGAAAAACCTTCTTTTAATTTGGACATATTCTACAATCAACATTTGTAAGTATCATAAACAATATTTTGAATATCTTTTGCTATAAATAATGATTTTAAAACACAATTCAAATATAATGTTAATGTCTGCTTAAATATCTGTGGAGATTGGCAGTTATTTCTTTAGGATATTGTCTCTTATTAACAATTTTATTTAGCAAACAGGCAGACAGGTAGATCACAGCTGACAATGTGTTGCCGTACTGAATGAGAGCTCTCACACCTTTTTGTGAGTCCCAAATCATAGTGCTCTGAAAATACTTTGAAAAAAAGTATATTACACATCTTACATGTGTGTGGTAAGAAGTAGTATGCAAACAAAATGTTTAGGGTTCCAGGAATGCAGTTTTGTCTTAGGTATAAAACATAGTGAGAATGTGAGAAATATTCTCTTTTAACACATTCACACTTGCGCTGGCCAGCTGTGGCCTGTGCTAGACTGTTTCTTCAGGCGGCACATTACACTGGTACTATTAGATGCTGAAAATTAAAATAATTAAAATTTTACATATATTCATTAAAACAATTTTTTTTAATTATAATACTGTTTAATAATGTATCACGTTTGTTCAATAACACAAACATAATAGTACAGTATTATAAATATATTATAACTCAAATTCAGTACATAAAAAACAGAAAAATTTAATATTATTTTAACTTGATTATTTCTTATTTTCTGTGTAATTTGTTAAAGCATTTCAAGGACAAATTTTTATAACATTCCTTGCAGTGTTTATCTCTTGTAGATGTCTCATATGATTGAAGAACATGTTTATGTAATGATATTTGACAGTATATTTGTTTATTGGCCAAAAGGTGTACCATAATAACTTCTCTAAATTGTAACATTCATATTTTTAGTGCCCCATCTTTTATGAACAAAGAGACAACGAGGACGGGTCTGATAAGGGGATTATCACGCGCCGCCTGGTGAAGCGCAACATTAACTTGAGCGCCGCCTCTCAGGAAAGGCATTGAAAATCGGCCCCGCCGTGAACATGTTAAACACATAAAAATTGCTGATAGAGGGTTTTAAAAAATTATAAATGTTAATGCTTTTTGGTTTCAGATTGCCAGAAGTGAAAGACAAGATCCTGGCTGTTGTTGCTGCAGAGGCAGAACAATGGGTTGGTTGTGCGATGACATATACCCTGTTTGAATGCCTCAAGGAAAAAGTTGCGGAGATTTTAGCAGAACAGACTGAGGAGGAAATAGTGGCAAAAGTTCAGAAAACAGTTATAGAGGAACAGGTTCGCAGGTTGATACTCTCTATTCATCATGCCTCTGTACAGCTAGAGAAACTTAGTGTTGTCTAGTGGGTGATGATCTATTCCATCCAAAGGGTACAAGTTTTAACTGTTATTATTCCTAAGGTAGAATTGAATACTTACTAAGACTGGAAGTTTGACAAGTCTATGATGAGATAGTGGGTGATGAAAAATCATGGAACAGATCATGGTTATAAATTTGGCAGCCAAGTTTTTTATAAGTGAAGAGCATGGATCAATTGCAAGTATGGATCACTGACACCTATGGATATCTGGTAGCAATCATAAACAAAGTTATAGGAATAGATATGTTAGTGTTTGTTTGTCCAGTTATTATAGTTTGTTAATAAACATCATTGATTCCTGTTAATTTGTGACAGGATTGTAGAAATAGGGATTGTTTGAGTAGGTAACAGTTCATTTCTGTAATGTTTAGAACTGGTTTCTGTAGCATAGTTAATTTTGAGGACTGAGATCATTGTTTCTCACTTATACATGGACCGGCCACTACATCTTCCAATCGGATTCCTAATAGTTATAAATATTGTAACAGGGTAGAAGGTGTACTGTACAATACGTACACCTGCTACTAACAGTAGCCCTTACAAATAGTTTGCAGGTTCTAAACATCAATAATTTATCTTTATCTATGTATAGTTTGTTACAATTATGTTGTTCATTGGAATGATGTATAGTACAATTTATTTTCAGTTAAAGCTTAAAATCAGAATTCGTTTCTTATAGACTGAATCTTCGAAGAAACCGGAGAAGAGGGAGCAGTTAACGAAGGCGCAGAAGCGTCGAGCGTGGGATCGAGCTGAGATCGGGCGAGCTGGAGAGAAGCCCCGCGGCTGGGACTGGGTGGACATAGTGAAGCACCTCTCCCAGGCACCCCATCAACCCTCATGATAGTCTAGAGTCAATGACTAGTCTTTTAATCCAACTGCATTAACCCAGCCTATTGTACAAACATAAAATGTATTTGAATGTCTAAAATTTTTATATTTAGTATGTTAAACTGAAACGACATGTCAGAAATACAACAGCTGTAGCATTTTAAATCGAAGTAGTTGCTTTGTGGGTGCTTTTCAAAAAACAGGTACCATACAATATTGACAAGTTAAATTTTCAAATCTTTTATTACTCATTTTTATAGATAACTCTGCCAGTCTTCCTAAGGGATTTGGTGTCATAGTATAATAATATTATACTCAATCTTACTATAATACTTGTCATTCATACAGTCATACATACAGTTCACCTAAAGTTTTAAGTAAATAATAAGACACTTAAATCCTAGATTATTTAACCATTTAATGTCTATTTGTAGTTGACTAACCTTCAAAACAATTGTAATATTGAATGTGTTTTGAAAACATATTGTGTATTTAATATAATAAAAGTGTGGTAGAGTGGTACTTTTGTAAGCAAAAGGTAAATGGAAAGAGTTATATTATTTGCATTACGTTCCATTATTAATGTATAGCTTTGTTTTGCTGCTGTATTGTATAAATGTTTAGTTTGACATTATTAACGAATGTATTTTTATGTCAAATTATTGTAGTGAAATTGTTTTTATTCAATATTTGATTCCATATTCCATACTTGTGGTATGGTATTTTACGGGTGGGTGTCAACTTCCAGAATAATAGTAATATCTCACTTAATATTCTTTCTGCTTTTATTTCGATTATTATTTACAATAATGTATTGACTGGCTTTTTTTGGATTTCAACAGAATATGTGTAATTCTCACGCATACGTAGCGACTGGACAGATACGTTAGTAACACATGCAAGGTGGACAGGCATTAGTGGATTATAACTATTCTAGCAAATCTTAGTGCAAAAAAATAAAAGGTTTTACCTAAATTAAATGTGATGTTGAAATGTGTTAGACTCATTTATTTAGATGTGTTACAATCATGAGAATAATGTTAGAAAATTAGGTCGATTATCGAATTCTATTGAATGTTTCGTCGACGTTTATAATTTTTATATTTCGGCCTCTTTGTATTGTTAGAAATTTAACGTATTGTAGAATGCGAAAATATATAATAATGCAGTTGATAAAACTACTTTAATTTTATACTACAAATATATCTATTTATTTGGCAATACATGTTTATTTCTACGCTTGGCGAACTACATATTATACATATATGTAGGCATTCTGCACTTGGCGTCACATATATATCTCCATTTGGCAGCCCTGCCCTGAGTTGTTATTGTCGCTGACTTTGAAGTGGTAGTGGTGAGATACAATTTAAAAATATTGAAATAACCACTCAAAGAGTATATTTCTTAATATTAGAGGAGGAATTTTCGTTAAAAGGGTTAAGTTATACGGGAATCAAAAATAAATTTAATGTAATAAGGACTAGGCTTAGGCTACTTTATAAAAAGTTTTGACTCCCATGCGAATGAAGTCGTTAGTTGTCAATATATTTCAAAATACCTTCGTAAATAAGGAGCCAGCCTAAAATGTGTCCATCGAAAAAATTGAGAAAGCAAATGAGCCTACCAATCTGTCTTTCTACTCGAGCACGCACAGGTAGCGCTAGCGTGAGTAGGTCCATCATTTGAAAAACAAGCTGTTCTTCTGCTGTGCATTCGTTAGTAGTGAGTTAGAGAGATAGGGCTATCGCGATTGTTTTTCACTTTCTAACCCTTGGACGTAGCCGCTACAGACAGTCGTATGTCTTCCTTGCTCTATCGATAATATATCTATGATTAAAATGTTTTAACGTAACGTAACGTCACTTCACGCGTGTAATCCCCGAAGAGGTAGGCAGAGGAATGCAGAACACTCCCACGTTTCACCAGTTACCTTTCATCCTACTATGGAATAGGTGGTGAGCCTGTTGCCATCCATCAAGCACATATCCAGACTCCGAACCACTACTAGAAAATTTAAATTAGAAAATTTTGTAGTGTTCGGTTCGGGAATCGAACTCGGAACCTCCCAATCGGCAGTCGCACTTGCAACCAATACGACCAAGGAGTCAGTCAAATTTTTTATCAAAGTAATAAAAAAGTTTTGATAAAATCATAGATAATTATCGAACAAAATTTAATCTTATTTATGAACATAACGTGTGAGCCAAAAAAATAATGGAAATTGTCAAAACTTTACGTCCTATTTACAAATTATTTATTGAATATATTTTTTATAGTACCTATAATACTCAATCATTGAATTTTACATCCAATTAAATGAAGAGCCTATATTGAACCATCAGGAAGTTGATTTTAAAATTTTAGAACAAAGATTATTTATAATATACCAAAATGATATACACCAAACAAGAATGGTACACGCCCGCCGAAGTAGCTGTGCACAACCGGGCCAGCGATTGCTGGGTGTCTCTTAATGGCAAAGTGAGAAACCTGAGTCCATGGTTGGAACAGCAGTTGAAATTGTGTAAATGCAAAAAGGATTGCACCTGCCCAGTGAAAAGCTGGTATTGCGGTGACGATTGTCTCGAACATTGTCCCTGCTTTAAGAGGGGCTTCTTCTATTGTGATGCTAAGAGGGTTAGTAGATTAATTTCTTTTGTGATTAAGTATTCATTTTTTATATTGCATGGAAGGTAAGTATGAATAACTTGAAGCATTTTCTAAAAATCAGCGACTTCACCATATAACTGTTCATACTTTTATGGAAGCCATTGCATCGGTGTAGTTGCTGCTTAATTAGTTCTTAAGTTTTTTAAATCATATTGATGCTTAATAACTGGACCACTAAATTATAAACTTTTTATAAGCTCGCGATGACAATCATCGCGTACGCCGGCAAGGACGTCAGCCACTGGTTTAAGGGTGACCAATGGATCCAGTACACACACCCCATAGTGGGATCGACTACTAACTACCACCAACACGGTCCAGGGTATAGACAGCCAGTTGTGCCTTCGACTCGTTGGCGGCCAAACAGCGAGCCCTGGTGGCTGGATGAAAGTAACGTGGTCGGCAAGGTAACTGCTAAAACAAGACCGATCAGAATAACGAATACTTTAACTGGCGAGTATATTTTTAATAAATTTTATTTTCCTTAGTGCTAACTGCTAAAGCTTCAAATGTTCGTGTTTTATCCTGACCTCTGTGAGAGATCTTTATAACAGATAGTTCAAATCGATGATTGCAAGAATTTATCTGTATTACTAACAGTTGATTAAAATATCAACTGCTGACTGTTCAGGTTCCACCGTGACACTGGAGGTGTGTTCGGAGGAGACCATCTACCAGATCATGATGCGCTACTTCCCCCACAATTCACATATGTTGTCCTACACCTGGAGATACTTGGGCCGGGGGCTTTGCTACAACCGAACGTTGGAGCAGAACGGTATTCCAGACGAGAGGGAAATATTCAATGACGTGGCTTTGCCAGAGAACGTACACATACCAGGGCTCTTGCTGTATTATAATGATGATCTGACTGAAGGTTAGTCTTCGTATGTCGATGAACTCTTTCTGATATCGCCGGCTCATTGTTTAGTCGTTGTAAAGAAAATCAAGTATCAAGCTTAAATATGCATAAGGTCTATTACCTTATTACAAGTGCTGCGTTTTGGGAATGTTAAAACTTAACCTAACATGTTCTCCTGATTGATTACGCTGTTTTCTCTCCTCTACTTCTTTAAGAACCTTTATTTAGTTTTTATTAGGTTTAATAAAACGGCCTACTTGTATTATCCAGGCAACGTTGCTATATGATTTGAACTTTATATAATAAATATACCTATGTACATATGTATGTGTTTTTCAGATCCGCCTAATGATTTCTGTTTTTGCAAGGAACAAAACTGCATGGAAGATCATAAAGAGTATAATGAGTTTTACTTCTGATTATATATCATTTCTTTATAAATGTATTTTATATTTATTTTCCTTATAGTGTTACTTACTATCTTTTCTATGTTCGTATAAAATTTAATGCTAAATACACCCTCTGAAAAGTAAACTGCTCGTATTTATTTTTAAGATAATGTCCGTAATTTAAGCAATTTATTTCAGTGAAACAGTAATTATACGTACGAAAAAAAAAAACTTCAAAATGTTCGCCCAACGTGGGGCTCGAACCCACGACCCTGAGATTAAGAGTCTCATGCTCTACCGACTGAGCTAGCCGGGCTTGTACACTCCATGACAAAATAATTGGAAATTATGTGAGGCAGCAGAAAACCTTATGTACACTAACTTTTATGTTAAGAATCGATATTCAAAAAGTACGATCTAGAATCACAGATAAATTAATTTGTAAGAAACAGGTATATTCAGTTGACCGGTATGTTTAGTGAAATAATTGTAATATGTTTCGCGATTCAAACCGCGGTTTTCGACTATTAGACACATATTTAATAGAATACAAATTTAATAGGACTTCAAACAAGCTTCACAGTCTTCTTCGGCCTCTAAACATTTCAATATAATGAAATGTATGCCCAAAATTTGTAATCAATTTGGATTGGAATAACGTAATCACGAAGTTGGCAAAGTCGTCACAATGGGCCCTCCCTCTGTAAAGAATCTTAGCCAACATAAAAAATAAACAACACAATTTCTCAATAAATTATTACGTGAGTACATACAAAAGGCATATTTATTATTTAATTTCCTGGCAACTTTAGTAAAAAGCGTGTGGTAGTGAAATCACAATTTTTATTTTCTGTGACTTTCTTATGCTTACAGACCCTTAGCGTCGGGGGTCTCATTCGCCTAGGTACGCGCGGCATATTGCCCGTCCTGTCCCCTGTTGTTCTGTCACTGAATATAATAGGTAGAGTACGTCAATTGCTAACTAGTAATACCTTAAAAGTGGATTCATATAGTTAAATTAATCTAGGGAGTATAATATTTCTGTAGCCATGTCGTCTTTGGGCCTGTTTTATTAATGTTATTCTGTAAAGCAGAATATTAGCTGGAAAGTTTAACAAGAATCGATATGTCGAGTATGTGAGCCGTGAGACTACAGGATTAGCAGTGTCAGCGTTTTCAATTAGGAAATTATCCACATAATAATACATGAAGACAAATCTTAGTAACGTTTACTAGAAACTAGCTGTACCCGGTGCGCATTGCTACGCCAACACACAAATACATATTATAGTATATACCAATTTTCATAATAATCGGTACAGTAGGTTTTGAGTTCATACAGACAAACATTCATTTTTATATATATAGATTTTACTTATCGCACCAAAAATATATTTTTCGAACTTAT
>DWDT01000048.1:0-32544 GCA_018245595.1 Microceris scylla
ATAACAGTATTTCTCCACTATTTAATGGATGTTATCATACATATAAACCTTCCTCTTGAATCACTCTATCTATTAAATAAAACCACATCAAAATCCGTTGCGTAGTTTTAAAGATATAAGCAAACAAATGGACATAGGGACAGAGAAAGCGACTTTGTTTTATACTATGTATTGATGTTTTTCACGTAAACTGAGCAGTGTAGTTGTTTTGGTACTAATACTTGACTGTTTCGTGTCAATTACTAAGATGATAACCTCTAGTTGCTTGTTTGTAACAAAAAGCGTATTGCTTTACGTATAAACCAAAATTATACTCGCGAAAGAATAATTTAGTGCATCAAATTAAATGAGACATACCCACACATTCCATGACAATATAAGATTAAAATAATTATTGATAAACCATTTTTAAGAGACCTCTATGTGTAAATACTTATAGAAGTAATGTGCGATGTTACGTAATCTGAAAATGAAAATAACTGATGTTATATCCGTCAATTATACCTAGGAAGACTGAGGCATTGACCAAATAGTTCCGATACGAGCTGATATGGGAGATGGAAGTCACTTTACACCATGTTGGGTGCACTTTCGAATAACACCATGCAGTCTTATTTTCGTTAGTTATGTATGACAACATAAGCAACTATTTATATAAATTCTATATATTTTTCACTCCTAACGAATCTTACATCCACTGAATGTTCTATTCCTCAACTGTCTATATTAGATGGAACTGTTTTGTTCATAAACATTTTAGCTAGTGTACTTTTTCGCTGTTTTATTTACAGCATAATACAACAAAAAGAAAATATAGCTACAATAAAAAAAAAACAAAGTAGCCCAAAAGTTAAAAGGCTTATTTATGAAAGTTACAAAAAGTGATAAATAGGAGTACCTACGCAATAACAGTTAACAGTATACCTATTGGTTTAAATTAATAAATGATAAATGTTCCTAATGTAGCAACAACAGTACATTTTTGTTATCATATTTGGCATACAGGAGATTAAAAAGTGCTGATTACCGATAAAAAAACCGACGGTAGACTGCCGCTCGTTATTTGAAACTTTGCAGGTGTCAGTGTACACGACCGATAATCGTGTCGATACCTGGCTATCTTCGTAAAAAAAAACGTGGTGAGATACAGCATACGAATATGTAATCGACTTCAGACGCGTAAAGATTTGACCTTGAGCACCAGTTCGATGTGTGCTGCGTACTGGAGCTGTCGTTATTTGCTCCCATTAGCCGGTAAGGATATTTTATATTGTTTACATAGAACAGAAATCTCATTTTTTTAGTGATTATATCTACCATATATCCATTTTTTAGTGATTACATCTACCATATATATCTCTTTAAACATATACACAATTATTCCCCATTTGGTAGATCGCCGAGAAATTAATGTGGCTTGAAAAATTGGGATTAATAGATGTGAAATTGGGAAGCAATGTGACTATGAGAATGATTACATTCAAAATAAAAATGAACAATGTCATACTATATATAACAAATTACTAATTATTTAGGTACGAACTTTTTGATATATTTCAATTTAAAAGATTTTGCACATGCATATATTTGTACAAGCTAAATATACCGAACAGTTTCTCACGCTAGATAAACATTGTCCGTTATTGACCCTGGTGATTTGATTATACGAGCACCTCTACTCGTTGCCTCCACACATAGAATCACTAATGACGTCAGTTTCAGTAGCAGACATTTTATGAACCCTCAAAACTTTTAACACAACGTTCTTTTTTTAAGTTTTTATTCAAATGTTCTACTTTTAGACGATTTTGAAGTACTTTGATAGTGTTATTATAAAGTTCTTAATAAAAAACGAAGAATATGTACGAACATATCATAATATTATATCGTAATATACAGTATTAATATTTTTCTATGTATTTGTTGCAGCAAATGAATTTATTAATTGCTTTAATATTTCAAGATTTTTTATGAGTAAGCTGTTAGAACAGTAGGTAGGCTACTGAATAAACTACCTTCGTACTCATTTTTTTCTTGTATTTAATTTTCTATCTGAATCGCCTGACAGACACATTAATACGTACTTTCAAGTATATCATCAATCATCATCAAGAATGTGATACATTCTCTGTGTAATTCGTCTTTTCGTGAACCTGTCGTTAAATTTCAAATACATTTCAAGTTAACTTTCAAATACTTTAATGATCTGCGTACTTTCACAAAATTGATATCCATTATTATACTACTTATAGGCAAAAATGAGCGGAGTCGAAACGGAGTCCTTAGCGGAATACATTCTGGTGGAGTATCGCTGGATCGTAGTAATCACGGCTCTTTTGCCTATGTCGTTGCTATGGAAGATTTGGATGTCAATCAGGAATTATATTGTGTTCAAGTTTAACAGCGCGCCTAAAATGCACGACAAGAAAGTCAAGAACGTTCAAAATCAGGTAGAGTACCTGCATATTTATACAATATCATTATATTATTTTATTAGTTCAAAATCTACGGAAGGTATTATACATATATACGGAAGGTATATTATCCTTGTAAAGCTATAAATGACGCATGTTTGGAAATTGTTTTATAAGTATATGTATATTTTGTTATTAAGCTCAAAGATTCTTCTGACGGGTCTATGTGATTCGTCTCTGTTTATTTTCTACTTTTGAGAATTGTAAACAGATTATATTCTATACATTGTATATGTCCTGTATCACTACTTCTTCCTTCGTATAGCACAAAAATCATTATAAATGTACCGGCTTAAGTTACGTGCGTTTTTCGGGGTGGCCCGACTAGTTTCGGACCTGTACGAGGTCCTTCCTCATGCGCTTTCGGCGTTTGCAGCGAGGTCGCGGCGGAGACTGTCTCACAAAAATGTCTCAAATGTTATAAAAGTAGTAAAAATATAATAGGGGTAAAATTTTGTAATCTGGTGAGATAAAACTACCTAACTACCTACCTACCCATAAACGACCTAACGCTTAGTAGTCATAATACCCAAATGTAAAACTTCGCGCCCTGAGAAACAAGAACCAATTTGAAATTCAATTTGTAACAAAAGACTGCGTAATATAAAAAAAATTATTTTGGTTCCAACTGATTTTTTATTGCGCATCCGCCGTGCAGATATACCTATCCATAAATAAAAAACCGTGACCTTTCTATTTTCAGATAAAAAAATGGCTATCTGGAGACCGCAGCACAAAGCTGTGCACTTCGAGACCAGGTTGGCAAGCCATGTCGTTCAGGCAGGGTATCTATAAAAAAACATTTACAAATATCGATGTAAATCTTGTCGACGTTTTGGAAGTGGACACTAAAAACATGGTGAGAAACTGAGTATATGTTATGTTACAAAATTATTGCGTTGATGGTTGCTAATAGAATCAAAATAGGTGCAGTCACTACGTAACTAATCATCATCATCGTCATCAGCCCATCTCAGTCCGCTGCTGGACATAGGCCTCCCCAAAAGGGGTTTATGCACGTAATCTCCACGCTAGGCATAGGTATAACTAATACAAATCGACATTAATAGATAACAATCGACAATTTTATCATCATCTTCATGAATAAAAGTGCAAGTGTGTTTTCATTATTAATTTCCAGACTGTCAGATGTGAACCTCTCGTCACAATGGGCCAACTGTCGAGGACGTTGCAGACCTTCGGGCTGGCTCTCGCTATCGTACCAGAGTTGGATCAGTTGACTGTAGGCGGCTTAGTAATGGGCACAGGCATAGAGACCTCATCCCACGTTCATGGCCTGTTCCAACATATTTGCCTCCAATACGAGCTGGTTCTGGCTGATGGATCCGTAGTTACGTGCAGTAAGGTAATGGATATTAACTAAAATTAGCATCACGCGGACTGGAATACAAAATGTATTATTTTTTTTGGTATATTTAATTAACAGGTTTTAAATCACGAATATATGTTTAAGCAGAATTAATAAAATTTGAAACGTAATTCAGCGCACTATTTAAATACGAAAGTTGAGAGGTAGCCCAAGAATGAGCTTTTAGATACTGACTGATGTGGGAGTCAGAAGTCGCCGACGCCGGCGTATTCCATGAGAATTATGAGAACATGAAGGATCTTAGAAACAGTAATATAAAGAATACAGATATTTGTGTTCTTTCTTTACCTCGTAAAACAACCGGCGTAACGATATAGTAACATGATAGTTGTGTGCTGTGTATATACATATATTTTCTACAAAAAAGCTCGGTCATGGCGAGTACGGACCACCTACATAATGTAAAATTCAATATAATTAGTCAATTATTTGCTGTTACAGGACGAAAACCCTGATTTGTTTTACGCAATTCCTTGGTCGTATGGTACTCTTGGATTTCTAGTTTCTGTGGTGATAAAAGTGGTGCCGGCTAAGAAGTAAGTCATGACCCAGTCCTCTATATTTGCGATCGATGGATTTTCTAAGCGCTTTTCACTTTGTGAATCTTATCTTTATAGATCGCCGATATGCGTTACTTTACCTCTGTTTTATTTCTTCTATTTGTTTTCTTCTACTTCGGCAGTCGTTTAAAATGTGATCCAACATCAGTAAAAACTATTAGCATGAATCACGGATAGTTCCCAGAGATGGTGTACATTAAAAGATGACCTTTTAAAAATGATTATAGTTTAGAAATTTATAATTACAATATGCACTTTTTGTTGACAAAACTTTTGTGTGTAAAACGTGTTAAATTTCCGATCAATAGATTGGATACTGGAGCTCTGTGGCGTGCTGTTGGAGAGTCCTATGTTCAGCAGTGGAGGGAAATGAACTGATAATCACGATGAAATTAGCTCCTGGCCTCTCCTCCACCGCTTACTACATGAATAGAATAACCTAGTTTTCCTTGCTACCTTGTTAAACTTACCATTACTTGCAGATTTATCCGCCTTCAATACCACCCATATACAGTCATGTCCGATCTGGCCAAGTCGTTTAGAGAGGAATCTCTAAAGAAAGAGCCACACCAGTTTGTAGAGACTCTGGTTTTCGACAAAGACAGTGGAGTGCTTATGCTCGGAGATATGGTGGACGAAATCAAGAATGATGGAAAGGTTAAATTCCAACGCAATCATTATATGATCTTATTGTCATCAGTACTGTAATGACTCACTTTGAATTAAGGAGGATTTTATGAAATATTCTGTATCAATATTCTTGCGTATTTTAGATTTTTGAGTCCCATTTGTTAAATCATCTTAGGTTAATAGTTTCAGTGACATTTAAGGATTACATTGCTAGGTAACCCTAGTTTTCTCTGTAATTCAAACATGAATAACGATGAATGACGTATTCTAGTTTAACCCGATCGGTAACTGGTATTCTGAATGGTTCTTTACGCAAGTGCAAAGAAAACTGGCTGACTACAGGCGAGGCAAAAGGAAAGTCACAGTGGAGTATATACCCTTAAGACATTACTATCATAGACATACGCGCAGCTTCTTCTGGGAACTACAGGTTGGTAAATAATTATTTTAACTGAAAAATGTAAATTAACATTGCCTTAATTTTATTATTTTTTTCATTAATTTAAAAATGTTCACAGGACATTATTCCATTCGGAAACAATATTATATTCCGTTACCTTTTCGGTTGGCTGATGCCTCCCGAGGTATCTCTGCTTAAGTTGACCCAACCAGAGGCTGTAACGAAGCTGTACGATCGCGCACACGTCATCCAGGACATGTTGGTACCCATCGACACACTGGAAGAAGCTATCCAGCTATTTCATAAAGAGTTCGAGGTGAGCTTAAGGTTGATAATAACAGATTTTAAAATTTCGTTTACTTATTAATAATACAAAAAGCTAACATCATGTACAGACAATACATATCTGCTACTGACTTTAGGTAACACTGACACTTGGTACTGCTTTAGACTATCAAAAACATATATTTAGATATCTACGGACAGTACAGATCCGTCCACCGGATTTTCAAGGGTTTTGCATTGTTTAATTTGTGACTGCTTAGAAATTTAAAATCTAATATATTTTTAGGTATATCCAACATGGTTGTGTCCATTTAAATTATACAACAACCCTGGACAGCTGAAGGTTAGTTCAGGGGTTGAATGGCAGATGTACGTCGACATTGGCGTATACGGCGTGCCAAAAGCTAAAGGGTTTGTAACTGTAAGTAAAATGCTATACAATATTTTTATATCATCATCATCGTCATCATCATCAGCCTATCTCAGTCCACTGCTGGACACAAGCCTCCCCCAATGAACGCCAGCGCGCCCTGTTCTCGGCTTATCGCATCCAGCATATTTTTATATGGAGGTTAGTAATTCAAAAAACTTATTTTATTTGAAAACGCATACCTACTACCAGAACAAGTACGTACTTGAAAAGTGCAGAGAGGAATGAAAACCGTATTGAATTATTACAAAAAAGAGACATTTAATTTATAAGCGTCTATTTTTCATTGGCTCGGCTACGCTGAGCCATGTTTTTTAAATACGAGGATAATTTTCTTTTTTACATAAATACAAGTACGGTACTTAGAAACTTTTTACAGTAAAAGTTTTTATCAATTTGCATTTTCTGACTTACGTCGTACAATATTTAAATAATTAATGTAATCAACTAGTTTCATCTATCAAACACTCCGTGCCCTCTGCCTACCCCACCACGGATCTGACGTAAAGATATGGGTTATAATTAACATACCTCAAATAAATATTGCGCTACATTCAACTTCAACCTTTCTGTCAGTGACTAAAATTTGTGTGAAAAATTAAATTTTAAAATTATCAGAACAGGTCATCGGTTTTAGTGCAAGAACCGGCAGGATAGCATAGATTAGGCTAAAAGTGCATAAGCAATAAAAATTCAGCACTCTTCTAAGTAATTAATTTTATGAGAGACTGCGTACTATTCTTTTAAGGTTTTTTTTTAATGTTTTCGGCCAGGTTTATTTTTAGTTTTTTATTAATTGCATCTGTATTTTTTCTTTAAATTTCAAGCCTCACAAAATAAACATCTAGGTAATAATAGGTCTTACGCGGGAGCAAAGGTTTATTGGTCGTCTTTCGTTCTAAAAAGATATTATGTATATTTTATAGTAGTTAATGTTCAATTATTATTGTCTGGCTTGTCATTTAACAGTGTTATTGTGTTATTTATATAACCCTCGTAATTATTGAGACTCTTATTAACATACCTGTATCAGTACTTTTTTCAAAAAGATGCTTTTCGTAGTTTTGTCATTTTATTTATTTTTCATATTTGTGTAAACTTATTTTTGGTAGTTAAATATAATTGTATGTATCTTACTACAATATCGTTATACATATTTCTTTATAAATACTTATTACGTTTAAAAATATTCAATCAGTTATTTTTGAACTGTATGCACTATAAATTCTTGTTTTTTATTTTTGGTCACAGATTATTAAAGTTCCGTTAGCAAACATCTCATATTATATGTATGTAGTATTATGTTCCGCCAAAACTGACGAGCTCGTTTTACACTACATGCGGGTTCATTCTCTTTGCAAAGTTTTAATTTAGATGGATTTCTGTTCGTAATTCGAAGTAAGGGACCATGTGCATGCTCTTTATTTGTTACCTTGACGCAGAGAACTAAAAATTTACATTTAAGAAGGTATTGGACTAAATTAATACGTTATGGTATAATTGATTCTAAAAATGTAAAACAACATAATAAAATAAAAAATAAAAATTGACCTTAATTTTTTTTGCGCTAATATGAAACAACTACAATTTTGAAAGGGTGATTAAATAGGACCTACATATTTAAGTATAAATGCGACCTAGCCGATCAGCCCTATAAATTGTAACTCATTTTACATTAGTGGAAAAATTTAAAGGTTACAAGCGAAATCCGATTATTAGCGACTTTTCGTTTAGACTGCTCGTGTCGAAACAGTAACAAGAGCAATTTAAAGCTCCAACTTCAGGTAGTTTTGAGCTCTAGAGAAAAAAAATCAAATTATTGCGTATCGCTAAATCGTAATTAATGCCGTGAGGTAAAACGGAATTTTCTTTCATTTTTCTGCTAGTAGGTATACCTACATTATGAGCTATGAATCTGATGACCTATACATTTAATATGCACTAAGATATTATCGACAGTAGAAACTAAATGTCCTCGTAAGTGTACATCAGCGTAATCCATGTCATATACAAGTATTTAATGGAATGTTCCAGATGCCATCGACTCGTCGTATCGAGAATTTCGTAATTCAGAAGCGTGGTTTCCAAATGCTGTACGCCGATACCTATACCACTGAGGAGGAGTTCAGACGGATGTTCGACCACACGCTCTACGATAAATTGCGAAACTCTTTGCCGTACTGCACTCACGCCTTCCCGGAGATATACGGCAAAGTCAACAGGAGCGTCAGAAAATAGTTTTGTAACTCTCATACTTATAAGGAATATTCAAACATTGTTTCACTTCATTTCATTTGATTCTGTTGCGCTTACACGTAAATAAAGAGAAAACTATTAAGATCCAGCGTTAGATATTAAGGGAAAGGGTCGACGCACAATCCGCGTGTTATTTCACTGAGATGCGTTCCTTCCGGAAATGCGATTACATTAAATTGTAACGTTAGTTTTCCTGTAGTTCACCAATATGTCGAATGCCGCCCAAGGTTCGTATAATATTACTTACGAATCTTTTTATGCTTATGTATTTAGGAAACATCGTCCGAAAACCATACATTGTTGCAGTTTGGTCTGGTGTATTCCGAGTTCCTTCTCTCATTGTTGGTTTTTAACAAAACTTTCCCATTGGAAACGACCTAATGAACAAGTTATGCTTTTTTCTACATGCTGAATGTACTTCCCGCCAAAATATTCCAAGAAAAAAAGTACAATATTTTAAAAAACATAATATTCGAATTTGCAATAGGTAGGTACATAAAAGGTGCTCTGACACTAAGACAGAAAGTCTTAGAATCAGAATAAAATAGAATTTAATTCCTGTTGGCCATACACGTGCTAGTAAGTATGAATAGAAACAATAAATATTTGACATTACTCGGTTGGACACGCCTCATTTTCAAATTCTACCGTTTGTTGACAACATTTATACAGTAGTCTTTCAGCAGACAATATGTTTGTTTCAATTTACTTAAATAAAAATAGGTTTAACCAAATTTTGATTGAAAATAATGATTACTGTGTAATGATAACAAGCATTGTAACAAATTTATCTGAACCGTCATATGTTCCTCTTGAGTCCCGGCAACACGATTTTGAAAGAAGACAAAAATAACGGACTTGAAATAATTAATCTTCACTCCACACAGTACATATATAAGTTGTTACTCAGATAAAAGTCGGAAATACAAATATAGATGTAAATGAATGATAGAATGAGATCGTTGTTATTGATATACAAAGTATATGTATAGTATACAGTAGCGTCGCCTGCCAGTGGGTCAAGTGCGGCAGATAAGAGTTCGACCTGTTACTCAACCGAGGAAAAAAATTGTACACATATCACAACATGATAGTCTTTGACGAATAACTTCTAGTAATTACTATCTGCTACATAAGTGCGGAGAAATTTTATTAGAAAAATTTAATAAATAAATAATGATATCGATTATTTTTTTTTTAATAAAATAACATTGGTTATTTTTTATATTGAGTTGCTGAATCAGAATTAAGCACATCTGCTTCTATGCAACAAAGCAGACGTGTTTGTTTTAATCATTTACATGTATAATAATGATCTCCAAATGGGGTTAAATATAATAGCTAATAGCTTTTGATAACGCACATCAATAAACTACTTAAACAGAAGATAGATTATTTGTAAAAGTAAGCATGTATATAAATGCAAAGGCTCGGACTGTTTCTCCAAATGTTAATATTCTGAGAAATGTCAGACACATCGTAAAACCGAGTGGTGGACTGGCAATTTGTTCTTATGGTTTCTTTATGACAGTAATGGCGAGCGAGATTGTTGTTACCCTGGTATTTTCTTTCCTAATGATCTCTTTAAAGCTAAATAAATCAAGGTTAAATCCTAATACATGCACAATACGTCAGATTCCTTATGGGGTACGCAGAGATCACCGAGTGCCATTTCTCTATCACTACATTCACTATGTTTTCTTCATACATATATGCACGCCCGTCTCGCAAGCTTCTGACTTCCCCGCTAGCCTATATCTGATCTGTTTCATTAAGATAGGTGGGCCTTGACGTTGACATAATTAATAATAATTAGGTTTTTGAGAAACATATAGTTTTCCTCTTACGTGTGTTGCAAATGTGAATGATTAATGCCATATTCACGTTAATCATACATGTATCTCGTAATTGTGGGAAGGAGAAAGGCGTCACACAATGTGAAATATTATGTAATGTTAGTACATCCAGTTACAATACTGATAGACGCATCCGCACCAGGAACTACTCTAAGACTTTACTTGACTTGAAGATTTCCCTGTGTCGAACAGAAGCGCTGAAATTGTTTGAAGTATTTAATTTCATTTTGTAAAGTGGAGAATTATAATGATTAATTTATATAAAAATGTACATATATATACCTGATGGTTGTTGTCTTTAGTTCATATGCGTAGTGCATATTTAATGATATTTATTAATGTCATTTGCTATAAATTCCATTCTAAAAAAAATTAAAAAAAAAAACTTAACATTACCTACGCTAGTAATCCCCTAACAGGTAGGTAGATGAATGTAGTACGCTCCCACGTTTCACCAGTTACGTTTAAGTCCCATAGAATAGGTGAGCCTATTGCCATACCCCGGGCACTGATCCAGACTCCGAGTCGCTACTAGAAATTCTAAATTAGTAAAATACAAAAGTACCCTACCTGGGATTTGAACCCAGGATCTCTCGATCGGCAGTCGCGTGTACAACCACTCGAGCAACGAGGCAGTCAATTTCATCTTACTTTCATTATTTTGATAATTGTGATTCAGAATGTTGTGCCCAACTATAGTTGTCAGTTTACATATACGACTAATTGAAATACTATGCACGCATATTGCATAGTACTTGTATACCACGTGTAAGCGAGCCTTATTTAAATAAATAAAAATAGAATCAGTAATATCTATTTAAGTATTCACGAATGATATGTTTGAATGAAAAATACTAGAAGTCATCTTCCAGGCCTCTGTTAAATTTCATACTATAAAAAATGCGAGCATTTCACTAAACTATAATACCATTTCGATTGTACTCTCATGAGTCTCAAATATTGTCACTTCCAATTTCTTATTTCCAAAAACAAAGCAACGTTTTCACCGTGGCTGTTCGGAATAACAACGAAAATGACAATGTTACGAGTAGGTATGGCTTGTCAAGATAAAACACTATTAAACCTAACGTTCTAAAGTAGTTTTCAAATCACTGGAAAACTATTGCTAAAATATGAACTATATTTAGTTTCGCACGCTACTTGTCGTGGATCTCACTATCATCAACACTATTATCGTTGGTTAGCTTGATGCAGTTCTCCTGTCAGATGGAAACCGGCGAGACTAAATACTGGACAAGTGTGGGTTGGCAGACTTTACACGTGACAAAGAACATGTTCGGAAAACTATAACATACCCATGCATATTTCATATTATTGAAAACTTAATCACAACGTCCTACTGCCATTAGTCTGTCATTTCATATTGATTCAAAAATACTATTCCAAGAACTGCTCTTAGATAGATATTCTCGGTATTGTTTTGATATTATACTGAATATCTATACTAATAATATAAAGCTGAAGAGTTTGTTTGATTGTTTGGTTGTTTGTTTGTTTGATGGTTTTGAACGCGCTAATCTCAGGAAATATTGGTCCGATTTGAAAATTTTTTTTAGTGTTAGATAGCTCATTTATCAAGGAAGGCTACATAACATCACGCTAAGATGAATAGGAGAGGAGCAGCAATAAAAAATATTGCGACCACGGTAAAATTTAGAACTACAAATATCGTATACACAGAAGTAGGTAGGTACTTTAAAAAAAGGTTCTTTGTATTAAAAACACTTTTATGTTTTCTTAATTGATTTCTAAATAAAATATTTAACGCGGACGAAGTCGCGGACATAGCTAGTTGCTTATATAGCAGTAGTGGTATGCTGGCAGGTGAGCATCTCCAGGGATATTGTATTTCACTCTATTTGCAGCCGATATTCTAAACGTCAATCTTATCTGCATTGAGTTACTCGGAGACCCCTGGGAGCGTCAAACAATAACTTCGTTGAGCCACTTCGAGAACGAAATATAAGCTTTATTTTTTGTTCACGAGAGAGTATCTAAAGAAGGGTAAGTCTTGATGATAATACTTTTGTACCTAAATAATTCGAAGGACCAAATTATTAAGCTTTAACTTTTAATTATCTTTTGAGCAGATAAAACTACCGGTTAATCTATGTATAAAAGAATATAGTTGAATTTAGTCCGTAATAAATATGAGATACAAATTGAATTAACCTTAAATAACTTGCATAACATTGTTCGAGTATATATTTATAGTAATAATAACAATAAGTATGCATAACACTATGATGCGCTGAATCGATGTCCAAAATTCAATGAAGAAATGAAATAATTACCTATAAATTTACCGGCTTATCCCACGTGCGTTTATCGGGATCGCCCGACTAGTTTCGGACCTGTACGAGATCCTTACATTTATAATCATGTGTACAAATACCCACGAAACATTTAATAGTAAAAAAGAAATTATATAATGTAGGAAATTAAAAGCGATATGTTGTTATAAACACAATAAGACAAATTGTTACCTAAGAAGAAGAATTGTTATTCAGCCCGTTCTGTTAATAATTTAGCCAGTCTATTAAAGGCAAATTAACTAAAGACAAATATTTATTATGATTTGAATAGCATATGATTCAGTCGGTCCCGATAGCTATCCTTAAATACTATGAAGTTTAATGGAAAGACAATATAAAAAGTCTATCGGAACAATACGACAGAAAACATTAGTATTTTTAATGTAAAGCTTTTTCGTTGGAGTATCTTAACCCTTATAAAGTTCTAAAATAAACTATGTACATACAAAGCGGTATCTTAATCAAATCATTTGTTGTTCATTCCTAAATAATATTTTCGATTGCATAACGAACCGTCTAATAAAGTTTTTAACAAGTTCCCAGTGAACTATGGCCTCCCTCCGGTCTGCACATACACATGACATGCGCAGAACCTTATCAGTTGGTTGTGACCCGACTATCATTGGTCCGTAAGGCGCCGTTAAGATCGGCCGCTCTCCACTATGGAACCGAAACGCTAACTGGTTTTTGAATATTTATTCCGAAAATCGGAAGTGCTAGTGACTTTCAAAACTGTGGAATTAAAATTACAATATTTTGAAAATGAAGACGGCAGTAATTTTAAATATAGTTTTGTGCGTTGTGTCTCGGAATTTAATAAACGGTAAGTTTTTGGTGATTTACTAAATTTTTAAGGCTACGATTGTGCATTTGAATAAATATGAATGAGTCATTCAAAATTGTATTTTTGTACAAGGTTTTTTCACATTTGTACAAATATTAGTTACTTACATTCTTTTCTGATAATTAATTTGGTTAGTTCTTTTGTATGTATTACTCATTACTAATAAAATTCGATACTTTGTCATATATTTATTTTATGTTAAATTTCTTGAGAAGATGGATGATATTGGGCGAAGCTGTAATATAATATAAGTTAAATAAACGGGCAGATTAGCAGGTTTATTATGCAAGGGAAAATTTCTTTACACAATCAGCATAAACTGGGAGCCTTCTATGTATGATGCGCATAGTAAATTTGACTAAATGATACATTAGATTAGATGATAGACGTCCACATGTATGTATATATTTATCGTTCTTAGTAAAACTTTATATTTTACAATCACTATATACATATGTGACCATTACTTTATATTGAAGTATAAAACGTTCTGAATTCCATCATACGAGCCCAAGATAACTTCATCTGTTCTTGATGCACCTTGCTATACAACAGATGAAGTTGTTGCAAACAGCCGACCACGATATACCGTAGCCTAGCCAAGTACACCAAAATACCCTGGCCGCCGAAGTGCAGCAACGTAGGTCTGAGAGACTTTTAGCAACATAGGAGTTCTGGGATTCTCGAACCACATACCCCGCGTGGGTATTATGGGCATAAAACATCCTTAGCAAAGGCGTATATCAAGTAGTGGACAGCGTCAAACTGATGATGAATGACTTTGAATTATATTTTCAAAAACCTACATATGTTATAGATCTATAATATTGAATATTTTTCAAATATACTTATGCTTGTATCATTACAAACTATTTTCTTAAATTTCTCTATGACTGTCATTGAAATTGAAACTATGGATAAGTTTTAAGTGTTAAAATTTAACGGAATTTTGAAACATTTTCTTGGTTTTCATTCCATGATGTGTCATTCCTCAATAAAGACATTTAACCAGCATAACACATTTAGTAAAGACCTGTATTGTGTTACTTTTATACGTCGATCTACCATCAACAGTGCCTACTACAGAAAGGCTATAATGCTTTTGTAACAAAAATGGAATTCGCTTTCTGTTTAATTTTCACGATGATATTCGTATCTACTATTATTAATCACAAAGAGGATAGACGCCCTAACTAAAATCACTAATAGATGCGTAGCTTCTCTTAGGTACTAGACTGAGATAACTCATGCCTTAGTATATCTTTCAAAATATACTATAACCTTAGAATTAAAATATTTGCATGCTCTGTTTTATAGCAGCAGAAAAATCATGTTACGGAGAGTTTGGAAAATAATGTGTTCGTTTCCAAGTCTAACGAAACGACTATCCGAATATGCAAAAATATTTCTTTGGTGTTTCTCTGCTTTGAATTTGCAATTATAAATCCAAGTCAGTATGTTTTATTCAGCGCAATTTGTTTCAAACGAGACAAAATTGTATGAGCGCTTCTACAAGCGACATTATATTTACTTCAAAATTAAAAGCGGTTTTATATGCGAAACGCCAATTGGGTGTTCTAATACCTACTAAATGATCGCTACTATAGCTCGAAGAATAAAGACCAAATTTGTCCCATGCCTTGAAGACGTCAACACTTCTGCTAACAAGCAGAAATAGCAGCAGTCATATTTTCATGCTAATTCTAGACGAGGAGTTGTATTGTCTTCATCCTACTTTAAATAGGACAGTCATATATGTCAACACCGCTGCGTACTAGATAGGCGAAACAATTTCCTAGAAATAGCGTAGGTGGTGGTCACGCTCGGTTACCACTTAGACTAAGGTTTCTACTTTAAAATAATTTTAGTTTTTATGAAAAAAGTCTTATGCATTATATCTAATATAAAACTTGTTCGCTCAAAATTGATGTCAGATTCTGGAATTTGAATAAAATGTACGAAATGTTTTTATCTAGATAAATTGAACAGCTATTGTAGTTGGGAAACTTGTACAATTTCACGTCCGCAAAGCTGAGAACAATATCTATGTTCGTAAAAGTTTTCTAGCCAATAGTTGTTGAGATATTTTGCTGTGTCAAGCTTTTCAGCTGAGCATTTCAGGTAAAAGTGTAATACATAGAATCTAGCATTGCACACGTACAAATAGAAATGCCTTTTATACAAATTGGCTTCATTCGCTAGCCCAATTTTACGTGCTTATAAAATACGGATCCGATTTTTTAAAACATCGGAACCGAAAGTGTTTTTTTATGGATATATTTTCAATTTTAAATCAAATTCCCAAAACGGTTAGCCCGACAATGTTTTCAGTATCAATGCGATTCTATAGTTAGTGAAACAATATTCAACATTATATACACACGTATATACATATATGCATAATATACCAATGTATGTACTATCGTTACTTTAAATATATAACTTTGTTCTACGGATAGGTCGATAGGTACATGTATATTCCATACAAATAAATATTATTACTTTGATTCAACACAACATAATGGTACTAGCTAGGATAAATTAAGATTAGGACAATGATTAACTCTGGAATAACCACATACCTACTTATAAATTCAAATCGAACTAACGTCACCAATTATAAATCAATCGGCGTATGTCTATCTGTCCTTGTGGATGCGTCAGTGTTTTTCTAACAAAAGATTGCGTGCAAGCATAACCCGGTCAGTCGAACCCATAGTAAGTTCGATTTGTTTATTGGATCGGGTGTCACCTAATCTATCGTTTCACCGTTTAACACTTGACCGACGAGCGCTGAAATAGAACTGAGGGCGACACGAGCTCCGAGTACAATGCGCAATCCCTGGTATTACATTGCACCTGAAGCCCATGAAAGACCCTCGATGAGTTACGTAATGTTATAAAATTTTATATAAATGGTGTATTCTTATGTACAGTTGAGGAATAAGGCGTTCTTTTCTTAATTTAAATAATTGAATAATAGTAGTCAGAGTCTCAGTATCAGGCTGTACTGAGTAGGGTAGGATAATATAGGATTTTTTTATAAACATATGCGATTCTTAGGGACAATTATACCTGTTGTAACAGTTTTATAGTCGAATACCTGGTGACTGAAAATGTTGAAGATACACTGTAAAATGAATTTTGCTCACAGATCTACGTAAGTCGTTTGTAGAACAAAGGACAGAAAAAACTTCATTAACCTGTACTGTAAATAAATACTAGGCTCTTATACATGTCCCTCGAAGGACCGTTAAGTATTAAATTATGGAATTTTGCATTTCATCATGTTAAAGTCAAGTATAGTCAGAATTAGAATTCCTAACAGAGCAGGCGTAAAGAACATCAGAAATTTTAATACTCGTAAATTATAAGTCGGTGTATAGGTAGACATTTAAGATCGCTTAGTCAGATACATATTTTACAAACATTAACATATTTTGCAACACACTTTATGTTTCTCAGAAACCTCATGTTTTTGGTATATAGCTCAAGTACGAAATAACTGTGTAAACCATGTTGAATCATGTTTCGTTATTTTATTATTGAGCTTAGCTATTCGAACTGAGGACGAATGTGGGTTGCAGAGAGAACGAACTGCCCTTGTAATAAAATAGCTATACCTCTGTTACAATTGTCGTACCGGAATATTTTATATTCCTGCTCAGTTCATGTATTTTTAAAACTTTTTATTCAGTTGTTTTATATTGAATTTCAATTTTATATAACGTTACTAAGTTAGCTACATCTGTACGTATAAAAATCTGTTAGTAGTGACTTTATTTATGTATTTATATTAGTTTTCGAAATCTACAAAATATAGAGAGAGATTTTTGTAAAATTACGTTCCGCTGATCTACATCTAGCCCGTAAACAGTGCATTAGTATACCCGGGGTCGCTAAGATTATCGGAACTTGAATGTAAACAGATTGGTGGGTCGAGTGGAGCGGCGCGCTACTGGGAAAAACTCACACGATGTGTATCACGCCTCTTATAACGAAGATAATGAACGATTAAGTGACATCAATATTGTTTAGCTTTTAACGCAACTGTGTCGAAAAGGTGAATTTAGTGTTGAGGATATAAAAATACATAAAAACTTTGGTAGAGATTCGATCTCTACTTTATTTTTGGCGAATTTTAATATTTCCACTTATCTTTTTTTTTTCATACCTTACCATTATAATCTCGCTCTCAGACTTCATTTATCTCTTTCTGATGGAAAACATAAAGAGAAGATAAATAGAGAGAGATAAAGAGAGAGAAATAAATAGAGAGAGATAAAGAAATAAAAGGGTTGACGGACAGGATTATTTTATATTACTTACCAGTTTAAATTAACCTAGAATACGGAACAGAGATGATATTATAAAAAATAGTTCTGTTTTTTATAAAAAGCATCTCCTCACTTACATAACGTAGTATGCAAAGTAATTAAATATCTGTTACTATGAAACTCTCTATAGGCATAACTTAGTTAACGGCTTAGTCACTATTGGGCTTACTTTCGGTCATTAAACTTTTATACTTCTGTTTATTATTTGGTTTAATAAACAGTAATTCCGGAAAACAATTTTCGTAAATCACTTGATTATATTGTTAAATATTTAGGGTGATTGTGAATCTCTCTAGACCTCGACCTACCACACCTACGGCACCTCAGAACCGGGACTCTACATAGAGAATACATTGCTCCATTTGAACAAACTCGTAGTGCAGACCTCATTAAACTAGATTGGATAATCCGCTCACCTACGTTAACTATTTTAGTTTAACGAATGGATAATCTCCAGTGCATCATCCGCGATGCATTATTATCCTTGTTACGTCAGAATGATAATAAGGAATATTCATAAAATATTAAACATAATAATTGATGAATTAATTAATAATTGAATGATTGAATAAATGATTGATAAAGATCTCCAACTCGCATGCCCAGCGTGGAGATTACGGGCATAAACCCCCTTTGGGGAGGCCTATGTCCAGCAGCGGACTGAGATAGGCTGATGATGATGATGATAACGCTAAAGATCGCGGAAGGTTTGTGACATATTATGGTTACAAATACCACAAATTAAAAATGTGTACAGTTTTCGTTGCTAACTTTTATTAAGGTTCTACGGTTCACAATTAGTTTTCAATTCCTTGCTAAGGTTCTCAATTCTAAATAAAATGATCAAAATGAGATAAAAAAAAAATATGTTACTATTTTTCCTCGTGTCACATAAATAAGTTTTCTCATTTGACATAGTTTTCTCATTTGACATATTGACAATGACATTGGTAGCAAAACAATGGGAATGGTAAACTATTTCTGGTATTATTGGTAAACTATACTTGTAAAAGTTGCATATTATACAGATTAAGTATATGAAACTCAGAGATTTATGTTAAGAATGCTCTACTACATAAATACAGCTGAGTAAATAAACAGTGGTGTTGAGTAAATTGGGGATGAGGTCCCAGGTATCTAGGCTAAAGAGGAGAGCATTAATGCGTAAAATAAGCCCAGTGACACACATAGTAAAGATAAACATGTAATCTTATAAAAGGTGTGGAGGTCGAGCGCTCATGCATTGGAATTTGTTAAGTAACGTATTCACCCTTAAGCTTACTTTGTAATACATTTTACAATCACAGCAAATATCTGCTTCAGGAGATAAACTTGATGAATGTCAGAAATTGAAATAGGTAACGTAATGTGTTAATAGAGATTATACAATTATAATTACATAGTAGGATCTACTCATAAGTCCTAAGCCCTGTTGTAAGGTTCTTTATAAATCCCGATAAAAAAAATAATAACACGAATTTTTTTTCACCATGTTCTTCATATTATCCCTTACCTTATTTTTGAAAAAAATGTTGTCTTTAAAAAAAATATAATAACTTTTTTAGCCTGTAAATTGTCTTCTACAGACGTTGTTATTTCCTCATCATCTTGGAATCTGCGGCTTAAAAGGGTTTTAATTATGTTTTCGAAATTTAAAAATTATCGCAATGTTTCAACAAGGCGCTGTCTGACGAGTGAAGGGAGCATTATCGACACCAGACGCGAGATCATTTTAATTTCTTGAAAGATTTTTTGCAAAATGTCAATTAATAGTTCGATGCGCATTTTTTCTGCTATCTGCTACAATTTTACCCAATTTGCTTACAATCTTTCAATACATAATATTATTTTCATCCTCTGTCATTTTTTATATTTTAACGAGACACTTAAGTAGGGCGGTGCGTTCCAATTTCTCAGATGCAGTGATGACATGATACAAGCCCCGACATTGATGTTTACGGTTCAATAATTCAAAGTAATGAAGATAATGAGCAACATTTTTGCCTATATAATAATTAGATATCTCTGATCTAGTGTTTCACTATACAAAGTACATATATAACATGAAATGACTAATCGGACATTATCTGAATATTAACCTGAAGTGGTCGCACCAGCCCATCATAATCTGAAACAAGACTCTAAGTTCTTGAGATCAGATACAGTCATAGATACATAATATTGAAAATAATTATAAATTTCTAAAGTAGTACATATGTTGTCTTTATAAACGTGCAAATAAAGTTTTCGGTTTATGCCACTATAAGCACGTTTTTGTTCTTTTTTCTTTTTCCAATATGATGTCTAATGTCAATTGTGCTAAAAAAAATTGTGATCATAAAGCCTTCTAACTAGAGTTACATTGAAATATCGCCCAATCCTAAAACATATCCCCTATCCCCGAGAGCTAAAGTTAAAACGCTTCATATCCTTGTATAGCATCTGTCAACTCTTAGATCTAAATAAAATAAAAGATTTAATGGCAATAATAGGTACAGCTGTGTTTATATAAATCAATGCTGAAAAAAATATTTTACTCTCTGAAACTGTATAATTGGCTGCCTCGTTGGTCGAGTGGTTGCAAGCGTGTCTGGAGGTCCTGGGCTTAAATCCCGAGTCGGGCACTGTTGGATTTTTCTAATTTAGAATTTCTAGTAGTGACCCAGAATCTGCATATTATGTGCCCAGTATATGGCAATAGGTTCACCACCTATTCCGTGGTGGGATTCCGGTGCATGTGGGACTTAAACGTAACTGGTGAAACGTGGGAGTGTACTACATTCCTGTGCCTACCTCTTCGGAGATTAAAGGCTTGATGATACGGTAAACTGTATAATATGTAATTAATAAAACAATTAACTGACATTTCTATAGTTTAAACATATATTTAACAATACAGTGAGAATTAAGATTTCATTTTCGACTCCTTACCCAGGCCTAGATTCATCAGAACACGCAGAGGTAACAGAAACTTGCTGCTTTCATGGAGAGGCATTTGCTGCCGGGGCATCTACGGTGGAAGCTTGTTCTGGAGCTGGTCCTCCGGAAGATGTGGAGCCAGAACAAATGGATGCTTGCATGCCAGCTGTGAAAAGCTGCTGCGAACAGATATTTAAGTATGTTAAGTATAATTTCTAATTTTATTAAAAGAAATATGGCAGTAATTTTCATAAAGCATAATATTGCTTGGATCTACGTATATGGAGGAATGAAGATACCTACTACAAAATAAATAAAGTATTGGATGATTTATTTTGTACCTAGAAAATATCTACAAAAAGAACAATTACGTATCCAATAGGCCACTACAATCGATTTCCGCCCTATCTTCGATTGAAGAAACAGTTGCATTATGGCATCATCACGCCACGTGACTGCGGAAAGGCAGATAACAAAAAAACTATAAATAAACAATAAACTGTAAATCTAGGCATCCTTTTGATTTTTGTTTGATAATAATTGGGCTGTTGGTGTCATCTTAAATGTTGTGAAGATTGGACATTCAATTCCTTTTTTCTGCGACTAATAAAATGTTTTTTTTTTTCAACCAATTATAATTCCACTGCTGGAATACGGGTGTCCTCTCATATTGAGAGGGTAAAGGCCAAAGTCTGCCACGCTGGCCAAGTGCGGGTTGGCAAACTATAAAATGTTTGCAACACATTTAAATGTTTCCCATAATCATACTCCAAAAGTACTCGTAACAATGTGACGGAGACAGTGTTTCTACTTACAGGTTGAAGGATGAATGCAGTGCTGGCGCGAAAATGGCACCTTTGAAACGATGTAACGCACCTAAAAGTGATTTTGGAAAGGTAAATATAAAATATATTTATGTTACGCATAATTTCCTACATACACCACACACACCTTAATTTAAACCAACTCGCAGTAATTTTTCCTGCAACACGTTTTATGGCGCACTGCTGGACAGATGTTTCAGGCAAATGCGATAGGGCTGAAGGACATCATGCTGTTCTAGTACCTATTGGTGAAGACATGAATTAGTCAATCTGTGAAACCCGTCTGTTGGAAGTTTTAAGCCGCCTTTAGGATCTCCGAGAACCCTAACCAGTGTTGTCTAACGATAACAATTTACTTGGCGATTGTTCGAAGCACGGAAATGATGTTGAAAGATTTTCAACTAGCGGTAATCCATCCAACAACCGATTGTTCACCGATATCGCGTATTTTACGAATCGCTGGAAGCGGGTAACCATTTCAGAGCTAAGCAATCATTTTACTCGTACGTCATACATTTTCACAACCGCAATCCTTGTAAACGGTACAATTTATGTCAAATGTCTGAAGTGGCTCTTAATATAATAAATGTTATGTAAATCCGTTCATGAAACATTTAATTTTTCGTTCCGCAAAGCAAATATGTTTCGAATTCTCTACCTCCACTATATTAATTTTTTTTGCTATTTATTTAAAGTAGGTAACGACAAAAATGCGTTGTGGGTTAACATAATATTTGAAAACATGGTCCTATATAAATAGCTTTTGTGGATCTATTTTTAATATGTTAATTTATTGGACCACCGTCCGTTTGCATGTAAAATAATTGATCTTTTAAATAATCTACTTATAGACCTGTTGCAGTGAGTGTACATTTGGAAGGCTAACGGGTGAATCGCAGGGCAAAGATAGTTGTGGAAGTCCCGCTGAAGGTGATACTAGCCCTACTTCTGCTTTGAGGCAGAACACATATTACCAGTGCTGTTTGGTAATTTTTTGTTTTCTTTCGTTGATCAGTTACCATACTTGTTACCTTGTAAATAATAATGTTGTTTTATTTATTGCTTAAGTACAGCCTGTGATATAGTACAGTACAGACTGTGATAATATTTATAACGCGACAATTTTTATTTGCAAAATGTCAGGAATCATACCTAACTTAATTAAGGCAATTAAGACTATTAAGTGGTATTTAAAAATATTTAAACCAATTGCAAATACCGTTTGTAAAAATGTGAATCAATATTTTAAGGAACGTGCTAGTTACAACAATATGACGATATTTTAGGAAGCAGCAGAAGAGATGGAGAAAACTACGACAGAAAAGCCCACAACAACAACAGAGGAGTCCACGACGACGAAAACTACTACAGTTAAACCTACTACTGTGAAATCTACGACAGAGAAGCCCACAACATTAAAACCTACGACAGTAAAGCCTACAACAAAGCCCACAACAGAGTCTACAACAGAGCTTACAACAGAACCTACAACAAAGCCTACAACCGAGCCTACAACAGAACCTACAACCGAGCCTACAACAAAGTTTACAACAGTGAAGCTTACAACAGAGAAATCCACTACACCGAAGTCTACGACAGTGAAGCCTACTACCCCAAATTCTACAACAGAGAAGTCTACAACTGCGAAGCCGGCAACAGACACTACAACAACAGAGAAAAAAGTTGAGACCACAACAGAGAAAATTATAAAAAAGGAAAAATGTAAGGAGAACTCTTGTCAGCATATTTGTAAGGACGACGATGGCAAAGTTAGTTGTCAGTGCCGCGACGGGTTCAGACTGCAAACTGACAAGAAATCCTGTAAAGGTATCTCCCTTAAAACTGCGTAATCGGTGTTTGTGTGTGTGCAATCGGCCTAATAGCTTCGTACAATTGGTGGTAGTTCTTGATGGTAAGTTACGCATGCTTTTTACAATTCCCATCCGTCGTAAGGTAAGGATTTCTTCGAAAATTTTACTGATTGCTAGCAATTTCGTAAGGCCAGATAATTAAGCTTCTTGTCTATAAACGCTCAATTGGAATAGTTAAGCTATTTAATGTTTCGTTAATTTATTCAGGAACAGAGAATACAAGAGCAGAAATAGTGCTTTTGTGAATACCGAGCTTAGATTAAAATGCAGTTTTAGATTTTCTTTTTCACTTAGCTTTGAATGTTACTGGCAGCTTGAGCAGTTTTATTTTTAATTTTTTTTACTTGTCTATATCAACTGATTAATATATGCAGTACACAAATACCGACTTAGGGTGTAGTAGTATCTACGATATACATATGTATATTGACAACTTAGACTTGCTAAGGCCGTAGAGCCCCTAGCATTATAATTGTACCCTTTTAATTACTATGCACGTGGGACTATATTTCAAGGTGCTTATTAAAATGTAATTTCTTTGCCCACGGCTATTAGGGGGGCTACAGTGACGATTATTTCATTCGTTATGGCCATGAATGTATCAGTTCGAATATACAAATGTTTTCTTAGGTACATAAACGAATGATTCATAAAATATTTTAAAATATAGATGAAGGAATGAGTTATAAAATTATTTAATATATTAACACATCTGCGATATATTAAAACATCTGCGATTAATTTTAGACTGGAATTTAAGATTTATGCTTTATACGACGTTGATTCTTTCTCGTGCACCGTATTCGCTGACTCTTTTTTTAATTTTGGTAGACGTAGTAAATGCGCAAATACTTGTCAATTAGTTATTATCTCAATAGACTTAAACTTTTTAACAAGAACATTTTGAACGACTTACCAAAGGATTATTGCACTAATCACTTCACAGATATAAATGAATGCGCTGAGTCTCTAGATGACCTGTGCACAGAAGAAGACACGGTGTGCCACAATACAGAAGGGTCATACAAATGTGTGCCCATCAAGAAGAGAGAGGTGGGTCTGAGCTGCCCGCCTGGCTTCCAGCAAAACATCGTCGATCAAGTTTGCGATGGTGATTACCTTTCATAATTCATGTGCCCTCTTTATCATCAAAGAAACTGTATTTTTTATCTCCTTCTTGCAGTTATTGTTGCTTAATTTAGATTTAATAACCCAATTACAATTATTATTATTATATTTGACACATGGTGTACCATACCATATCCTGCAATGTGTCGTTGTAAATTCTTTTAAGGATGGACTTACTCCATTATTTTATTTGAAATTCTTTATAGGAATGCTTTGAACGATCATAGTTTTGTCATTTTCTTATAGACTTATAAGAAAATGACAAAACTTTCTCTCTTGCATTAAAGTGGACAGTTTAATTTAGATATTTTAATGACAGCAAGTTTTCCATTAAACAATTTGAATATTATTCGTTTTGAAACGTATTATCGTTGGTACCAATTTAATTTAATATTTAACTTATAGATATAAATGAATGTCGTCTTCCACGGCCACCATGTCCGAAGTATCTTTGTGAGAACACAATAGGCGGATATAAATGTGGTGGAAAACTTGGCAAGCCATTCAGCGAGGCTCCACGTGGCACAACAGCTACAACGGAAGCTACAGCTTCTACCAGTTCGACCGTGCGGGTCGATATCTGCCCCCCAGGCTTTAGAGCTGGGCCGGATGATGAATGTATTGGTGCGTTATAACATACATTAAAATTCCCGCACAGTTTGTCATTATTTTTCGTTTGTTGTTGTATAACTTGCGTTAGATTTCATATATTATACGTGAACAGCTAAGTTTAGTAAATCGTGGTGGTAACCGTGAAGTATCTTTTACAAATATACCGCAGATTTGTATGTATTAAGTCGTATTTGTATATTTCATCAAAACTCTAATGAATATAATATCAGTTTCATTTCATCTCATTCCTATATCTCATTACCCATAATTGTCACTTCATTTTAGATATTGATGAATGCGATGAGAGCCTGGATGATTGCCAGCGACTGTCCCAGCACTGTATCAACACCCATGGGAGCTATTTTTGCCAAGATCATGTCTCCAAGCGCTGTGCACCTGGATTCAAGGTTAATTCTGCTACGGGAAAATGCGAAGGTATACCATAATCACATTTAAACATCACTCCACTCAGAATTATTATAAAAGAATATTTATTAGGTTTGTAATTTCTTTCAAATATTATTTCCGAGATTCCATTGCTTAATTGGTAGCTTTGCTGTTTGGAATCATGTTTGAGTTCGACTGAAGTGATTGTTATCTCAACAATAGAATGATAGGCAGACAGAAGTTGTAATGGAAAAATTCTAATCTATTTAAACAATGGCAATCATTTCTCATGCAATAAGAAATTTGATTTGGTTGCATATATGTATGTATATATCCAATATTTTTTTACAGATATAGACGAGTGTGAAGAAAGTAGCGAGGTTTGCAAGCGAACTGAGGTGTGCGTCAACTTGCCCGGAGCTTACAACTGTAAATCGAAGATAAGCACATTACCTAAGTAATGTTTTTGAGAACTATTCTAAATAAAGTATATCCAAAAATGTTGATTTGTTAATAATATTTTAAATTATTTACAGACTTGCAATAAAAACGTGTCAAGAAGGCACAAGAGTCAGACCCGGAGGGACGATTTGTGAAGGTACAAATGTCTAAGCTATTTAAAACTCTATAAGATAATACTGCTGCAATGACTGCTTATCTTTGCCTTCTTCTCATTAACATGTAACATGTTATATTCTGACTCACAACAGACTGTCATCTGCGAATTACTATAATATATTTCAACATCTGTTTCTTACTGGAATACTTATTCACATATTGCTAAATTATTTCCAGATATAGACGAATGTCGTGAAGGTACTCATCTCTGTGATCAGTTCCAAAACTGCATCAACACTTTTGGTGGCCACGAATGCCGCTGCAAAAATGGTTTCGAGCTGGATTCGTCGTCTAGTTCTTGTGTTGGTATGATAACTTTTGCATTGGTCTATTTTTGACATTTTAACTAGTCCAAACTTTTCTACAAATGTTATACGAGAAAATACGGGTCCTAACAATACATGTTTCTAACTAACTTGTAGATAAATTTACCGTTATTAATTGACGACATTTTCTCAATCAAGAAAATGGTTAAGGCTCCAAATTTCCGAGTAGGAGACTTGCCTAAACCGTCCACAATAATATTATGGTAAGTTATAATTAAAATACTAACTACTAAACTGAAAACAACAAGGTTCTGGCTTAGCAAATTTTTAAGGCTCCAGTTCTTTTTCATTTTACACAAGATAAGTATATTAAAAGGGTTTCTAAAATATGACGCTTAGAAATATATGTGTATCAATAGATATCGACGAGTGCGCTCTGAAGCTGGACAACTGCGGGGCAGGGATGCATTGCCTAAACGTATTGGGCTCGTTCACCTGTACACGCCGCCCTTCAAGTACCACCTCAACCACCCCTCTACCGCTATATGAATATGAATACTACGATTCTGAGTAAGTAACTTGTATGTATGTATATGTACATGTCCACTTTATATTTAATTTTCTTCTATAAAGGTACATACAGCAAAATTTACTTTCATTCAAGGTACTATTTTGAAACCCTAAAAAATCATTTTATCCTAAAAATTTATTGGAATTAAAAAGGTTAACAGTAATTAGAGTATTGCTAATTACAGCTCGGCTATTTTAAAATTAAAATTACAGAGAAGACAATGCAACTAATACTGACGTGTCACCGGAGACAACATCGTCAACAATGCGTTCAACTAGCTCGACCACGAGCACCACGAGCACCACGACCACACCACAACCTACGACCACCAGTTCTACAACCACCACATCGACCACCCCTACCACTTCTACTACATCTACTACAACCCCGCGACCTCAGCCCCCGATTCGACCGAGGTATCCTTACCACCACAGAAATACCCCTGCTACGAGAAGACCGCCATACACAAACCGACCCGACAGACCACTACCTAGCATTCCTACATCTACTGAATCAATTACTTCTTTCACTCCGGGACATCCTTACGCGCCAAGACAACCAGAGCCATCAGGTCCTCCCAATGAAGTTACTCTTCCAACTCCAAGGGACCCGGTCACTATTGAAAGAGATAGAAACCCTGATGGCAGTTACACTATCAACACTGGTGACATACCAAAGGACAGATGGACGAATATAATCGGAAAGGAAATTCCAGAAACACCAGAGAACAATTTCGATTTGAATCACTTACACTGTTTGAAAGGTTACGAAAAAAATGCCCGGGGAGAATGTGTCGGTAAGTATCACGGCGAATCTTCTTCAAATCATAACGTAAGCACTTAACTATGTAGCTTCTGTTTTTAAATTCTGTTTCGTGACAAGATTAGACGATTTTATAGGTTAGTTATGTTTTGTATCAAAACACTATCTATTTTTATATTTAGTTACTAGCGGACTCGGCAGACGTCGTACTGCCCGAAAAAGCAACACCACATTCAACCTAGCTCTGATTGGACACTTCAATAACAGCTCATAAATGAAACGAACAACTCTAATGCACATTATTGTAATCGACGGCACGACGACACAATAAATGACACGAATTTATTTTCAGCAAATGTAATCTGTCAATTTAAAATTGAAAACTTGAAAATTTTATAAAATACGTCCCAACTCGCTACAATGTTACAACTGTTTGAAATGTAATGAACTCCATACAACAGCACTGAAGAAATGAGTTTTGAATAACACGTCCATTACTATAGTCATCAGTGACAAAGATCCCAAGTTCCGACTCCCAAACAAAATTACCGATTTTTAACTAAAAATATTTTCTATCAAATCCAATTGTAAATCTAAACCATTCTCGAATCCATATGAAAACACACAAAAATTTCATTGCAATTGGTCCAGCCGTTTAGAAGGAGTTCAATCACATACACACACATAATAAATATATATATTAAGATTATCTGACTCGAATGGGCTGTAAAAAAGAGCTTCGTGTGAAAACAAAATTGCCATAATTAAAACTTGATATTACTGATCCTTCAGATACAGACGAGTGCGAAACTGGTAGACACATTTGCAGCAACTTGGAGGTATGTCAGAATAGGCCTGGAGGCTACAGCTGCGAATGTATACCGGGTTTCGTCAGAGACGCTACCGGATGGTGTATTGTATCTACCACCAGTACTGTTACAACTCCGAGAACTACTACCAGCAGGATGACTACCAGAAGGTCAACAACTAGTACAACCACCTCCACTACACCTAGGCCTACGAGAAGAAGAACTACATCTACTTCTACCACGGAAAGAGCGACAGTTGGTAAATCATCATGAATATACAAATTGCTGTGTTAATATGTCGTTTACCACACCGAAGACTAAGTTTAAAAACACGATTTCTGTTTTCTTACAGCCACCTCACCAGATTGGACTTACCTGAGTAGCCCAAGACCTAGACCTAGGCCAAGGCCAGAATGGCCTTATTCACCACCACTCAATTGTGAACTTGGTTATAAATACAGTCCCAGTCAGGGATATTGCACTGGTAAGAATTTAAATACCTTAAAATATTGACTACGCGAAATTGTTTCTCATAAAAATATGTAATAAGTAAAACCAAAAACTTTTATGAATGGAATATTTTATGATTTCGCGGAATATTATATGCCTACATTATGTGTTTGATACGGAATTAAGGTAAGAAATATGAAAACAAAAACACAATAACATGAAAGCTTAATATTATAAAGTGGATGTACAATCACACGATGTACTCGTAAGTTATAACCTCGTACTCCGATACTGATAAGTACATAACAAAATAAGGACTAGCAAAAAGTGTCGCGTACCCAATTTGTATTACAGACATCGACGAATGCGCAACTAACAGAGCGAGCTGCTCCGCTATTGAGGATTGTGTCAACACCGAGGGCGGTTACCGCTGCGTGTGTGGCAGACGATGTCGGGAAGGAAGTTCCTACGGTATTATTTTGAAATATGGATAATTTCATCTTTAATATGATTTTTTGTAATACTCCGGCTTTCACGCAGCGCGGAAAAGGCGAAACTATAGCTGTTGTTAAACTAACTCCAGAATTCTTCAATTTAAAGTTACAGAACAACATTCTTAAATATATTTGGGATAAATAATTAGTTCTCATATAAGCCTTTTGCAATATGTTCAACATTCGTAAAGGATCTATTGTCGTCCAAAAATTAAGAGTACCTTCATAGTATAGTTTATTTTCTGTCAGTGCCTTCTCGGGAGCCTTCGCCTCCAATTAATCGTGGCGACTCCAACGTGATCACCGTGGGAGCGCAGTACGGCCAGCGCGGCGCCAGATACCTTCGGCCAACCTTCACTCGGCTCCCGGAAACTGGCTCCATCGTTGCATCATGCCCTTGGGGATACAAAGTAACTCCGGAGAAGTACTGTCTCGGTAAAAATATATTTTATTTCATATATTACACTGTTAAAGCAATTACAGATAGATGGAACACACTAACCACATTACATCATTTGTCAGAGTAGAATTATGTAAGTAATAAAACGATGTATTTGATAGTGAATGATTTCACTCAGATGACATGATACTTCCAACAGTAAGTACTGCGGTCACAACATACTTCAAAATTCTACACATGGTCTATTCCCCTATTTTTGACAAACCTGTGTGATAATGCAATATCATAATGTAAAGCTTTCATTAGGAACTTAGCTTCTAGATTTAATCACGCATTTATGTTGCATAACATAATCTAAATAGTGTCCGATGGAATGTTAACTATTAGGCTAGGAAGGGTTTAAACTTTTATCTACAGTTTTTTTTTAAAGTTCTGGTGAGACATGATAATGGATGGATTTATGTTTTAGATATCGACGAATGCGCTCGTAACATTTCCAAGTGTGGTCTGGAGCAGCGCTGCGAGAACTTCTACGGCGGCTACTCCTGCCAATGTTCGAGCGGTCACCGCCTGGTCGGCCAGGACTGCGAAGATATCGACGAATGTGCCTATGGAAATGTAATCTCTTTAATCTCTTTTCTCGTAAAACAAAATGGTTTCGGCGGTTTCGTCTTTTAAACGTATCACACATTAATAATATAAATATGGATTAAGCCAATAGTTTTCTGCTTTTTTACGTTTCGAATACTACACATTCATGTATGTTGATAGTAATGAAATGCTCACTATTGACTATGGGTATTTATTCGCCTGAAGATAAATTGCCAATTGACATTATATTAATCTCTCACAGATTTTAACGAAAGCGTTCTATTAAGGATTAATCTTAAATCTTGTAATTATTTATTGACATAATAAATATTTTTGTGTTTTGTCTCTTGCAGCCTTGTTCCTACTACGCCCGTTGCGTGAATACTGTGGGATCCTACCGCTGCGCCTGTAACGAGGGCTTCCGTAATGCCCCCTCCAATGACAAGGTCTGCTTGGACATAGATGAATGCTCCGAATCCTCGACCCAGTGCCAACAAGGTTGCTCTAATGCTTGGGGCGGTTACCGCTGCTATTGTTACTCAGGATATCGGCTGAGCACTGACAACAGGTGAGTGTAGGAAATAAAAAAAAAATTACTTCCGGTTTACAATTTTCAAATTTTTCACTGATTTGGATTTGTCACCTTTACGACTTAAATATGAGTCCCCATGTCATGCTATGGAGAATCGTAACAAAATTAACTAATATTATCAATGAGTAAGCAAAACAGGGTCATCGTCTACACTCCATTATGTAATAAATATTGATACTTGTTGATATCGGGATCTCTAGAACATCGCCTGTAATATTTAAAGCAGATAAGATAGTAAGGTGATGACCAGTTTTTGATATTTTGTCCAAGGTTCCAATGATTAAGTATTTTAAATAGAGACGAAATCAAACGAGGAATTCACATTACTGCGTTATAAATAAATATAACCAGTAATTCTCTAAAATCTTTGAAGCAACACATGTGGTAAATCAACAAATGTAACTTTGCAGAACATGCGTGGATATAGACGAGTGCGCGGAGTGGGGCCGGTCGCGCGCGCGCGGGCGCCTGTGCGGCGGCGGCTGCGAGAACATCCCCGGCTCGTACCGCTGCTCGTGCCCCGCCGGCTACCGCCTCGCCGACGACGCGCGCAGCTGCATCGGTGAGATCGCGCACTGACCACTGTCCGTGCTTATTATTCTAGCTTTTAATTAACAGTTTTATATGGTTATTTATATATCTGTCTTTACCACGTTTCATAGGCATTCAACTGTCCGTTATATAGATATGGAGTGATAAAACTGTTATTAAAATTTACAGATATAGACGAATGTGAGACGGGCGAGGCGCAGTGCGGCCGGCCCGAAGAGGGCAATGTTTGCCAGAACACTCGCGGCGGCCACCACTGTCACCACATCGAATGTCCCAGCGGTTACCGTTTAGAAGGGAAGCAGTAAGTCACCACTGTATAATAGATGCTTAGTTTCAAAAATATTTGTAGGTATTTATGATTCGAAAGCACAGAATTAAATATATAAATTACATAACTATGAGGAAACACTGTAAATCATAGACAAATTATTTTTATTTTCTTTTTTAAATTTACAAGTCTGACTGGAACCTATAAATATGTAAATGCCCGAACACTACTGGATGTTCATATATTTTTGTGCGACTAGTCAAATGTCAAATATAATTCGGTAGCTAGTTCATTAAAATACATCTCTCTACTTACGTAGTAAATGTACGCGAATACAACGCACGTGTCCGATATCGGACTGGAACTGTCTCCAGCAGCCCAGTACATACAGCTACAACTTCATCACCTTCGTCGCGAACATCTTCCTGCCTATGGGCAGTGTAAGTATTGTAACATTTTTTAATAGTATAGTCATAATAGTATTTAAAAAAACGGCAATCACATAATATAGTTTTTGAAATTATTAATAATTATGAATTATTAATAATTATGAATGAATTAAAGACTATGGCCTTAACCCTCTCAATATGAGAGGAGACCCGTATTCCAGCAGTGGAATTGTGATGGTTGAA
>DWDT01000049.1:0-32398 GCA_018245595.1 Microceris scylla
AGTATGAAAAATAATTGTACCAAGTTTCGTTAAAATCCGTCGAGTAGTTTTTGTTTCTATAACGGTTGTACAGACAGTCAGAATTGACCTCTCTACAGATTTATTATAAGTATAGAAGATAATACATTAAGCTATATTTAGCACCTGGCTGGATTACTGGACTCATTACTTATCACTGCCCACCATTGGTGACAAATATGGTTTTAATCAATGAAATTTTGATATCTGTTCATTAAATCTGCCCTGCTTCGTAAAAGTACGTTGATTAATTTCATATGGTTTTACTATGTGCCTAGTTACGTATGTATGTACATAAGTAATTATATATGTAATAGATTAAGTAATATTCTGTAAATACTAAAACTCTTAGCCTTAATATGCGTGGAGGTCGCAATTGTTATTTTTTATTTTCATCACTGATTTCTATAAATACGGAATGATAAGTACCTTCGCAGCGGTTAGACGACCACTATTTGTAAACGTTTTTCAAAAGTTTTCACGCGCTGGGAGCTACTGAAAGCGGTCCTCAGAAATTGTAACAGGGCGTCAGGGTGGGAAAATATTTCTGACAGATTGATGCGTCACTAAAAAGCGGCTATAGATAAAACGACCTCCAGAAAAGCTAATTTCCACTTGGACGGAAACTCCCGCAATGCAACGGTAATATGTTGCAGATGAATATTATACTTATACACAATTATTAGTTGTAACTTTTCTCAAAGATATGAATAAATTACTTTTTACTATTTGTAAATAGCGAAAATTCACAGAGGTATTACAGTTCAAACAGACAGGATAAACGTAACTAAGGGGCGGTGTTGTCGTTTAAAGGCGATTTTTTCCAGGCAACTTATAAAATAATAACAAAATATTGCCAGGGAAAAAAAGAGGAGATACGTGTCTAGATAATAATGAAATATTTCTAGTATTCCAGTAATAAAAGTTTAATAGGATTTTTATCGCTTTTACATACCTACTCTGTAGGTACGTCTTTAGTTCCGCCTACTAAGTAGTGTTTATGTTAAATATATAACAATAGTATGTATATGTGTATGTATAATAATAATATGTATAACTTACAAAACAACTTTCATAATAAAAAAATGCAAAAACGAATTTCGATATTAAGTAGTAGGTGACTGCGGGTCATTAGACGCTACTGGTGGGTGGCGTGTAGGTGATTCCTTCGTGGAATAGCAGTGAAAGTATTTATTCAGTCTGTTCCGAGCACATTTGAATAAAGACAGAAAATATCGTGGATTTCTCAATTTCGTCATCATCAGTCTGATCCGCATCGCTTTTACTAGAAGCTTCAGATGCGGCTAGACATAGGTTTGTTTGCAATACTAGGCTCGCGATTAGACCCTCGCGTTCTGTCTTCAGCTTGCTGTTTTTCTCCAGGAATTCGATTAACAATATTTTATATTCATATAAAGCATTAATGAACCTAATATGTATAATATAATATAGGTCTTTATCCAGCACTGGACATCGACAGGCTGACGATGATGATAAACCTAATATTGTAACATGTACTTTTAAAACTCGTACATGTTAAACATTTAGTCCTATTTGCTATAGTCGTGTAAGAATGTCTGGTGAGTGTTTATATTTGATTATGTGTATATGTATGTATGTTCCGACTTAACTCAAGTAATTTTTCCGGGATAGCCCGACTAGTTTCGAGCCTATACGAGGTCGCTCATGAGCTCGTGTTGATTGCAATGAGGTCGCGGCGGGGACCTCCGGTAAATGTATAATCATATGCATACACGAAGCAGGACATATTTTACAGTTTTTATTGATTTACAAAGTCAATGAACGCTGTACCTTTCCGTGCGGAAATAATTTATTGTTTGATTGAAGTATGCATTACCTGTGTGTGCAGTACGATTTAATAAAAAAATAGCTGAGAGTCAAGTTAGTACGCTTCTTGTATGTCCTCGCTCAGACTTATTTTGAATTTAAATTTTCCAATATTGATAGTCGTGAAAAAAGTATTTGGACTTGTATCTATGCAAATTATAATCTTCTAGCTTTAATCTTCTAATACGAAATATAAAATATTATTAATTTTTCCAATAAAGCTTTATGAATTATGTGTATTTGAGAACGGCTCTTAGTTTAATTTTCATAACATACGATTCACAGATGCTCGTTCTCATACTTTTTGTTCGGTAATTCCTCATTCACTTCATTCAGTCAATCCATTATTAATCTTTAATCATTACTAGCATTGATAGATGTAAATATTTGGCGGAAGACATCAATCCTTCAAATATACATATGTGTATGAAGAGAGTTAAGTAATGTAGAACACGTCAGATATTAAAGTGGCTTGGTGTGAGGATATGACCGAATGTAAATAATGATCAAATGCTTCAATTTAAATTATATGCGTTAATTTAAATGTAAATAAATGCATTTATGTAATTTATAAATATAAATTTAATTGTGTTTGAGAGTATGTGCTACACTCGCCTGCCGTCTTCCCCTTAAGGATTTTTTTCGTTATTTAATCAAATTAGGTTAACGACGTATTGTTCAAGAGCAGCTAACTATAATGACGTGATGTACAAGTTATTAATTAGCAAAAGAAAAAAGAAAGCGTACGCAACACACGAAATTAAAATGGAACAATTCGCACATCGCCGCTGTAATACGCTTTTACTGTTCGGTTGCACAGATAATACACGCCGCGCTCACGGATTATAATTGGCCAGCGCGTCACGGGCCAGCTGGCTTTACGTAACGACGATGTTTGTTGTTTACGTGTTTGAAAAATATAATAAAAAAAAATTAACTTTTAGACAAAAGAAAAAATAAATAAAATATCGCCGTACTTTGTAATATAATATGGGTACATATTTGCGAAGTTTGTTGTTTACGTATTAATCAATAAATGTGATGGTAAACATTAGGAATATCAGTAAAAAATAAAAATTAATTTTACACAAATCGCCATAAATGTTTTGTGAAAAAATATTGAGTTTTATGATGATCTTCGTTCTACATATATACTGATTTCTAATAATGTAAGCAAGATAAATATGTAATAGCAATAAAAAATATGCATATTAATTTAAACGATAATAAAAAAAGAATAGGCTGTGTCTTTGTTCTCGTTTTGCTCTACAATTGATTATATAATTGCATTAATACGTCTAAGCATTGTAACGTAATGATTTAAATGTACGCAATATTTTTCTTAGAATGGCTGGCAGCGATGTTGCCTTAGTGTCCACTTTTAAAAATCGAATTGCGTTGTAAAAACGCTTGCTTTATTTCCATTTTTCAATTATTATTTTTTTAAGCAATCTGTTCCCGAAAACGTTTCCAAATTTTTGAATAGAAATAATTTAAGCTTGGAGGGCAAACAGCCCAATCATTCCTGCCCTATGTAAATGTAAGTTCTACTTATATATAAATATAGAATTTATTTACTGAAAAATAAAACATACATTCATATGGAAGTAAGATGAATTTTCATTAAATATAAGATAAACAGAAAAGAGAATACTTTAATTTATAAAGAAAAAACATATAATACAGGAAATGAGTAGTCGTACAATAAGCATTAAGACATAATGTGACGCATAAAACCGTATGTCACGATAAATCCAGGGTGAGCGGCGGCCAATGAAAGTTTTTAAATCGCTGAAGAAAGTGCGCGAGTCTAGGCGAGGAGCGGTTGACGACACTGCCGTGGTAGCGGTCGGCCGGCGACGTCCAAAAATCCACCGCTAATCTCGCTTGTATTTTCTGTGTTTAATCCGTAATCATGTTATCGTGAACTCTAATAAAAACAGTGCTTATTAATTTGTGATTATATTAACGGTTATAAATATTTTCGTTTGTGACTGTAAGTGTTTGATAATTAAATGACTCTAAAACATTATTTCTATTTGAACTCAATATTTCGTGTGTTATACGGTTGAAGCAACTTGAATAAGAATGAGTCCGTTGCACAAGTTTGTTTCGTTTTTTCAAACGGATAACAAAAGCAATCGTAAAAATCTTTTGGCGCATCAGAAGATATTCTCCAGTGAACTAAATATACGCAGCGAAATAGAAGGGCTGAAAAATCAATGGGGGAACCTAAGTGGACGTAAAAAGGAAGGTAGTGTATTTTTTTTTCATAAATCGATTTTTAAAATTTTTGCATTGCCAGTGTTTCGAGGATTTTAATTGTTTCATTATATAAAAACAACTTCGAGTACCTAAATAATTCAACATTGACTATTAAATTCGAAGTTTATTGGTAACCCTCTGTTTTCATGTTTTCATCATTATGCACATTTTATATACTTGTTTTAGGTATAGAAAGCTTTGATTAATGTGAAAAAGCCTTTTGAAATGAGCTGAAGGCTATATAAGAGAGTATTTATTGCTTGCTGTACAGCTCTTACATTTAAGGGGTTTTAAATGACTTCCTGATTTACATGTTTAAAGTACAACACAATAAGTAGAATATCCTATACATGACAGTGACATAGAAATAAATAATAAACATCTTTTTTACAAATTTCAAAGTTGGAATGTGTTTTGTGTCTGGCCATTTAAAGTTATCATATTTTGATGTTTATTATGTCCGACAGAGGGCGGTGACTGTAGTATGCCACTGTAGTCTTGTATATCGCTCTCAGGAGTTTCAATGGTTTGATTTAGGAATTGATTAACATTTTTGGTTCGTGTAGAAAAAGTAAAAAAAAATAGACTATATTGACGTTAATATGAAAACGAGTTTTGCTTAGTATTTAATTATCTGAACGTAATTAGTTGTTATACAATAGTGGTAAGGATAAAATTTGTACAGATTTTTTAAAGCATATGTCTATATTATGTACATAACGCGTAGCAATACGCGTTATGTACATAATATAGGCATTAACACAAGTAGTTTTTGTAACTTTTCTCATGTTTGCTCAAATATAGTGGGTTGATGTAAACAAATTTTGTTCACCTGATTACTAATTATTTGGGGTCATGATTCAAGATAATAGTGGGGCAAAATAAATAAGTGGGGCTAAGTAATAATGGGGAAAATGAGAAAAGAATTTTAAACAACAATAATTACATGAAAATGTACACCATATGGCTTAAAAAAATTGGCATGACCATACGTAACTCATCAGCGAAGTGAAAATATGACATCCTTTTCATATCAAGAAAATAAATTTTTTCATCTCGCTTGCTTTTGTCTCCATTTCAGGCACTTTTGTGAAATGAAGGTGACAATTATTACTATTACAGTGGATAAATAAAAAGTTACTTACAAAGTTGTTACAAACGTATGAAAAATAAAAATCAATTTAATAACAACAATTTAATAATATTTTTTTTATTCGCTCAACAAAGTAAACGGGTAACAGCTAACTTTGCAAACGAGATTTTAAACCTTCTGACTCGTTCAAATTCGTTAACGTTATTGAGTTTTTACGTGCAGTATTGCTACATCTGTAACCTACATTAGTGTGGCTGACACGTGGCAATAAATTGACATCATCATCGCGAAATTTATTGCATACTTTTCCATAATGCTATATACAGGACTTGATCAACATGAATATATCACGCATTAAGCCTTATTATCATTCGATGTCATATTTATTCTTCCTACACTCGTACAGTTAATCTTTAAAAAGTAAATACGCAACATTATGCCTGTATTCCCCGAAGGAGTAGGCAGAGGATTGTTGTACACTTCCATGTTTCATCAGTTACGTTTAAGTTCCATGGAATAAGTGGTAAGCCTATTGCCATACACCAGGCACGGATCCAGACTTCGAGTCACTACTAGAAAGTCTACATTAGAAAAATTCAATAGTACGTCTTTAATAAGCAGACATGAATAAATAATAATTAATTAAACGTTTGCTTTTAAATGTTTTAAAAGATTGTTTATTAAACAATTTATGTGATTCCGAGAAAGTTATTACCATATAACATTATTGGGTAACATTGTCTGTCATCCATGTTACATAATACATTTTCAAAAGCGTACGTTTACAATATAAAAGGATCATCTTTGTGCGCACATCACAAAAAAACTACTCGATAGACTTTGATAATTTATTTTCTTAAATAAAATGAAAAAAAAAAGCTTATTACGATATCTTCATTTAATATAAACAAAGTTATTGAGATTTAAGGAAACTAGGAAACTAGTTTTTGGCGGTTTTGAAATTTTAGCCGAGTATTGATTTTCCCTTGAATATTTTTCGTTTTCTCTGTACATAAAATATACATATATGGTTATATCATAAACAACGCATACGAAGTCTTGGGTATCAGGTCCTCAATTATAATGATAAAATAAGAAAGAATTATTGTTATTACTTTAATCATTAAAATAAAAAGTAGGTACGTTCGAAATACGAAATCATTTATAAGAAACTGCTTATTTTTGCTGACGGAGTGGACCTTCACTCGACTTGCATGAATACATTTTCGTACCATTATGCTTTTCAGCTAATTGGGAACCCGATACTGCTCAATGGTCCCATGCAAATAACTTATGAATAATTAATTTAAATCTAAATATGCAATAATAAAACTCTCATTTAATAGGCACGTTTGAGTTGACATTAATGTGATGTTTTAAAATATAGAAAGAACTATATATTAAAAAATATAACGCAGCTTTGAAAGAATACAAATCTCTCGTATTAAGTCTGAGTTATGCAGAAGAAGCGCGCAAATGTGTAAGGATCTGGCATTCGGTCGTCTCTGGCTACCGCGTATGGCACTTGTTGCAATGATATAATATAAAAGAATATGTGTGTATTTTAATAACGTAAGGTTCATGTATGATATATCTTTGTAAATATGTACATATTTCTAACGTATGACAACGGTAGTCGTATGGAAATCATATATACCTACATATATACATTTATGAACAATTTCTTGTATAAACATAAAATATAAATAACGTAAGTAAACTTTAAAACATTTCAGGCAAGTAATCATTTATTCATTTGTTTTTCTTATTATTTTTACAATTGTAGTCTCGTCTACGAATATTTCCAACAAATTCCTTGAGCTGGAACATCGTCGAATTCAACTCGTGTAGTTTGAGGTGGTTTAACACAATGCGCAATAATCGGCGGCACACAAGAGCAGAGCTCGCCAGCCGCCGGTTAATGCTTAATGCATCAAAGTGCCTGTCATACAGCGGAAGTCTACCGTTTTATAAACGGCGCCCGCCATGTGGGTGGTATGGGCTTTAATTGTGCGTATTCTACAATTCGCTCATTATTACTGAATGGAGGAACGATCTGTCAGGTGAATGTACCGAGCTACCGAATGACGGAACGGTCAGTCAGGATGAATGTACTCACTACTCAGTTACCGAATGGCGGAACGATCAAAATGGCGTCGACTTGTATTTTCGATGTTATTTCAACTGATTTAGTAATGACATTGTTTTGTTTTATTTAGACACTGATGTAGGTAGAAACGCGTCATTGTAAGGGAGATGTTTGGTATTTGATGCTGTCTGTCTGGTCTGCAAGGGATATTGCAAATGAATATAATAATGAATATAATAATAATTTAGTTTATTATTTTATGCGATACAGCTATTCCTTAACTGGCGACAATGGAAAGGAAATACAAGCGTGATGTATGTTAGGAAGGGTTATGATAATTTCCTTTAGATTCATTCCTAGCATTTACAATGCGAATGAATAAGGTTTTCAGTTATAAACCGAAATGTTTTTTGCGAGACAGAAGGTTGAAACGGCTAAAACCTCTACTATTTTTGTTTAATATGCGAATATCGAATTAATTATGGGTTATGGCTATAACTTGCCACCTGTGCATAACCAAAAGCATTCTTACATAGAATCTTTTGTTTAACCTTTCAATCAAATTTAAGCTACCGTTCGTCTTTGAAAGGCAACCTGAATTAAATCATACTTCCTGTCTTGTGTTAGATCGTAATCATTTTTTTTTTGTAAAGTCATGTTGGCTCTATCTGACCTGTTCGTGAACGAACGTCTCATTACAACGCGTTTGACCTCTCTGTTGATTGGTCATATTCGCAGATTGTTAACAACGCGACAAATCTGTTACGAAATTTGAACGCTACTTTTTTGCTGACTCTATCTGTATATTACGTTTTATAACATTTACATCTCTAATTATGTATGCGACTATTAGATATGCACATATATATATATTAGTTTATTTATTTTATGCCAAGTAAATTATTCTTTTTCTTTTTCTCGTAATATTTCTTAACATTTTTCCTGTTTTCTAAATGATGACAGATGAGAAACCTCTGTAAATTATTGCCCTTTGTTATATGTACTTATTTGTGTATATTTCGCTTTTTATTATTCAAATTTTTAATTAGAAATATTCACAAGTTATACGTTACCATTATCACGGCAAGTCTCATAAGGGTTTGGCGGAGACCAACAAGTAAGTGCAAAACATCTCTGTCCTAAGAGACATCACGTGCTACGTTAACATTCATAATTCTCTTTAACCACGAACGCCGGTTTCGGAGACTTTTGACTTTTAAAAATGTTGCTATCTTTTATGTGCAGTTAGCGTAATTGATTTTCATATGTACGAGTACATTCGTACATACCTACTTACGGTTCGGATGAGGTCATTCACTTTGCGAGCTTGCGAATTATTCTTCTGTTGAGTAATAGCAAATAACTTTTTCGTTATTCGAGTAATATGCGCTTGTTTTAAATTATATTGAACGCAGTATACAATTTTCTAACATGACACTGTATAATTTAATGTGTAGAGTGTATTTTCACGAAAGTCGACTCGCGAGCCAAGAGGCAGCCTAGCGAAAGTGTTCGCTGCTGTAAATGGCAGTAATTTGCCATTTTACATACCGATATGACAGGCTCATTTTATTGTAAGATACCTCTATTTTGTAAAATGTAAAATTGGTGTAAAATAGATTTATTAGTTGTTGAATAGCAGTATACATGCTTTGTATTTCATATTGTTTTGTGAATCGTTAAATGTAATTGTTTTTTTATTTACTACCGGCTCTGAAAATATGATCTTTCATGTTTTTAACTGAAAGACTCTACTTTAAACTGATAAGGCTTGTTCTCTTTGTCTTGATTTGAAATATTTCATTACGATCTCGTTTTTTAACCTTTACGCAATAGCATTTCCTACAAAACATTGTTTGTTATGATCGTAATATTACATATTCATAATTATTCATTCATATCGATTCATTGAATCAGGTATGCTGTTAACTATGGATACTTGAAATTATCATAACTTGAATTACTATTTAAAAAATACAAACTCATTAACATTACGAGATCTTGAGCATTTTATGCATATGTTTGGTTTCGTTTGCCAATTTTTTTTCCAGTGCCATCGTTTCTAAGCAATGTAACGTTGAGTAATATTAATACAAAATGTGTATGAATATTAATGAATATTTAATGTAACGTGTGATATGTGTAAATATTATAATTGTGTAACGCGATACGGCCATTAATATCTTTGTGTGTTACATAACACGGTGGGTATCAAAACTCGGAAATCTCCACAACATTTTGAAACCGGTACGATTCGTGTCAATAATCTGGTGGGTGGATGTTTCTTTCAATAGAAGAAAGTGTGTTACACCGGCGTGGGCGCTGGTCGCGATGTATGCGTCTGCTGTCAAGACTGAGTGCATAATGGCTGGAAAAAATGTAGATCTGCCACTGCAGCCAACGAGCTGAGCGATCTAATAAATGGCTGCTCTTGGACGTGTTAGTATAAAACGTTTCACGCAATACGTATGAATAAATTACTTCAATGTTTGTTATTATGCTCGAACACTGAGTTTCAAATAACTTGCAGTATCCAGTGCAATTTAGCACTGATAGCCTGTGTTATGAATTGAGCCTCTCACTCCCGGGATGCTGGGTTTCCTTGGCGCGCACCTCTTTACAAAAGTACATTTTAAGTTTAGATATCATTTGCTAAAGGTGAAGGAAAACATCCCGAGGAAACCTGCACACCTTAGAATTTATAAAAAAAAATAATTCTAAGATGTGTGAAGTTTGCCAACCTGCACTTGGCCAGTGTGGCGGACTATGGCCTTAACTCTCTCAATATGATAGAAGACCCATATTCCAACAGTGGAATGATAAATGGGTCTATTATTGTTTTTTTTTTTTTTTTTTTATCCAGTGCAATGATCCACACTAAGATGAATTAGGATCTAATGTTTTGCGCATGCCCAGCGTGGGGATAACAGGTAAGAACTACGTTTGGGGAGAGCTATGTACAGTAGTGCCCTGAGGAGGCTAAGGTGACGTTTTAGTTAAACGGTTTGAAGAACAAATTGGAAGTTGTTCAATAACTTTACCATGTAAATTTTGTCGATTGGAATTGGCGTAATAATTTCACTAGTTATTGGAACTTTCTCAAAAATTAAAGTGATTATGAAATTTACCGGCATAATAAATATTGCTTGTTTTATCTAAAAATAGTATGTCTATTTAATTAATATCACTAAGTATTTGGTTACATTTAACCTGTCGTCAAGTTCCCGATCCCTTCCTACCACAAACGATCTTTTCAAAGCGCGTCTCCGGGAATCCAATCGCTAGCCACTCCCACGGTTAATTTATTGCTTCCTCACCTTCTAATTGTTCTCAGAAATCCGTAAAAATCTAACTAATTGATTCGTTTCATGCTTGCATTTTGTAATAATATACATAACATGATGCATAAAGTGTCATGATTTCATCATTTTTGTATTAAGTATAAAATTTTACACCAACTGTCAATAAACTTACTATTATTACATAGCACGTTTCACATAACTGGTGACAAGTGGGAGCACTACACTCTATATACCCTACGGGGTAACACAGGCATAATGTTAAGTCATGTTATGATACATCAAGAATTGTGGGGCCATCCGAACGTTGATTAATTTTTTTTTAAAGTCATATTAACATGTATAAGTTTCCATGTACCGCGGCAGGTTTGTAAGGATAGAGATGTTTGGCACAAGTTGGTTTGTTGGTTGATATAATGATTACCATTATATCATCACAGTATTAAGACTGCTTGGATAAATATGTGTATACGTGTTATTTTTACTATGTATTTCGAAAGTAAATAACGGGGTGATAGTATCCCTGAATAGAATAATTAATTAGGCGAAAACGTCTGTTTTCTTAATATGGGTGACAGTTGTCATTATTATAATATTCGGAAATAACTTGCTCTGTGGTAAATTATTTTATAGAAGAAAGGCTGAAGAAAGTAACATATATCTTTTATTAACCTTTGTTTACTTTTGAAAAGGAGTAATAAAGATAAGAGTATGAATTTCTATTCTATTCATACAGATAACACAATTGCTACTTTTTGAACTCTACAATTTACGGATTTTCGTGCGTACTTCTCGCCTTTCTTTCCTGGACTTTCTTGTTTGAACCGCGCCACCAATTAAAATATTTTTTGGTCCACGACGCTTTCCACGATTCACAGAATTCACCACAAAGCATTTTAATTGTTTTCAAACAATAATTATATAAATACTTTGAATACAAAGACATTATACGTGTAAGGTATGATGCTTTGTACTGCTTCGAACCCACGTACCCCTTTATAATGCAGATTTCTAACTCGTTCTGTGTTTATTACTTGAATTTGACCTGTGGCTTCGTAATATACGAGTATTTTGATCGATGGATACCATAACCGTTAATGTATTTTACTCCCACCTGTAATGTTTTATGTTATGTAGTTTGCGATAGAAAAGATAAATTGATGATGAAAATAAATTAAACGTAACACCACGCCTGTAATCTCCGATGGGGTAGGCAGAGGAGTGTAGAACACTGCCACATTTCATCAGTTACGTTTAAGTTACATGGAGTAGATGGTGAGTCTATTGCCATACACTGGGCACAATTCCAGAATCCGAGTCACTAATAGAAATTCTAAATTACAAAAATCCAATGGTACCGTACCCGGGAATTGAACCCAGAACCTGCCGTTCGGTAGTCGCGCTTGCAACCACTCGACCAATGGGGCAGTCTTTTAAAAAGGAACTCTTATGAAAATATAACTTATATGTATTTTCTCAGCATGAAGGATCTGGTTTTATTAAATCTATATTTGATACAGGACGTGTTTAAAAATCGTAACACCACTCTCTTTATCAATTTTATTTCATCACCCACACACAATATGTAGGCTTGTTCTCAAATAATTCAAAGTATTTGCACTGAAAGTAAACCAACATGTCGTATGTATTAAACTAAGAACAAACGTGGGCGTTTTATACGTTCATTTGGGTTTATAATATACTTGTACCTACGGGATATAAAACTTTCATCATCATCATCGTCATCATTATTTGCCTTTTTTTGTCCACATGTAAAATATATTGCATCATATATAAAATATTAAGAACATGAAAACAAAGAATAACATACGTACAATTTTGAACCATTTTTTAAATGTTGAAACGGACTTGCGTTTGGCTGCAATCCCACCTGATGGAAAGCGAGATGCAGCCTAGGATGTAGCACGCTCGCCTATAAAGTGCCTATTCACTCTTCTTTTGAATAATTCCAGATTTCACATGTATATCCCACTATTTATATGTGCATGTTAAGAGGTTAGGTTGTTGGTTTATATTATGAAAATAAAAATTTAATTAGAAGACCAAAAATTTTTTTTTAATAAGGCTAAATTAAAACTGGGCTCCGTCAAAGTCGACAACACATTACAAATTTCTCGGATATAGCTAATTTTAATAAGTAACGATAACTACTTCCTATCGGGTGAGCCATTTGTCTGCCAGGATATAAACATGAACAATTTTATTATATCTTCAGGTCAGGTCCCTTATAGGGTAAGCAGACAGCACCGAGTAATAATAACCAGAAAACTTTCACACTGAAAGTTTGTAAATAGAATATTATTATTAGACCCGACCTGTTGAAATTCTCGAGATATTTATTTAGTTTCCACGTTGAAAGCTCTCGAGAACTTAACTACATATGTTAGTGTACACATATTACGCAAACTTAAGCTCAAGGCGATGTTAGGTAAGACGGCTCAACACTCTGTCCCAGGGGTGATCCATTTACGAGGTAGTGTGACTGGATTAACTTGTATTTTTTGTGTTGAACAACTTAATATTGATACATAATATTTTGGTGTATATTTATTTGACATATGCGAGTATGATTCGGGATTAACTGGTTTTTTGATTACTTATCATAAAGTAAAGCTTAGTCGAATTGACATACTGTATGTTAGTAGTATAGATCGTTTAAGAAATTTATTATTCGTTGGCGTTTAATGATTTCACGATCGAAATGTTTCAGTCGTCAGTGGAACCCTGCCTTTTATAGGCTTCACACTCGATTGCACAATTTGGTCATATAAAAATGCCGCAGTTTTTATGAGAACTGTTCGTCCCAATATTCCATTGTAATATTGTCTTAATAAATAAATTTAACAGTCGGCAATAGTTTGATTTTGTTTTGAGATTAACTTGCCCATATAATTTATGTTGCATACATAGCTATATTTATGTTCCATTATGTATATACATATTGTCACGCCGTTTTCCTATAGGATTAGGCAGAGACAACAATTTTGTTATTGGTTTTGGTTCCGGTAACACTCTTTCGCTTCTTTTACATTTATTAAAGTCTATGTGATGCATATATGTAAATATAAATTACAAGTTACTTTACCAGGACATATATTTACATAAACGTACGGTATACATTAGATCAAAATAAAATGTAAGATTTTTAAGCACTATTGAATCGAAAAACTAAAAGTCCAAAAAGGATAAAATAGTTTTGTGTCCGTTTGTTGCTCACGGTGATACTCGACAACTCTACCAAATCATTATCCTTACTAATTTGATACTACTATATTAAAATATGAATTCCATTTGGAGGTATTTGAACTTCTATTACACGTACATAACTTGTTGGAAAATTTATATTGTAATTTAAGAATATACTCTAACAGCACAGATTTAATCAATGACATTGTAGATGTAAATTATATATAATGAGACTTTTTTAAATTAACGCAACAGTCAAAGGCGTTTTAAAGTTTACTCTGTGTTTCTAACCTCTACCTCAGGTTTATTGTCTATGGAACTTCGTAAATTCTCTTTTTAAATTCATGAGTCAATAAAAATTGTGTGGTTTTAACGCGTTCGGTGCAGCAGCGCGCGCACACTCGGAAGTGTTTAGCTCATTTTTGGCACTAAAAGCATTAAAGTGTGGTTGTATATCAATCTCGGCCTCGTGAGTAGCCAGATGTGAGTTTTATCGTTTCTGGCTAGTTTTCAAGTGCCGAAAACCCATTAGAGGTATATTATACGATGTGAATAACTCACAGATAAGGATATTTTTGCACGAGCCAATATCAATCTCGCTTTCCTGTGGGTTGCCATGTTTACTTTCGATGTACTTGTGCACTGCATTCAGGTTGCGTTGAGTGGTGGAGCAGTATTTTTAAATACATGTAAAAGTTGTTGTATTTTTTTAAATAATATGCGAAATAGACACCAAAACATGCGTGTGGCGGAACTCCGAATCTTAAAGTTGTTTGAGATTTGTGAATTCGTTGACAGATCTGTAAAATATTTTTGTAGATTCTAGTTATATACAGAGTTATGGTTACGTAATGCAGGTAAATTATAGTTTTAAATAGGATTTATTTCTAAAAACTCATTTTGTTATTTTGATTAGCATTATACTAATTTACAATAAGTTATATAACGATATAACTACGTAATATTATTATCTAATAAGATTTATACTATAGAAGACAAAAAATCAGCTTCCTTTGAGTTTAAATTCATCTTAGTGCATGTTTTGCAGACCACTCAATAATTGTAATACGTTTGCACTCTCGTGCTCAGCACGAAAGCTCTGCAGACTTGCATAACACAACTGAAGATATATTCATTTATATACATATATGTTGCTTAAAATGAAGTACTCATTTCATAAATTAAACTGAAGTAAATTAAGAGAAACAAAAGTAGAACGAGCGTTGGTTTAAATTCTTTATAAATAAACATATCTCAATTAGCTTAAACCTTAAACTTTTGCGTTTAAGGTTTTATATTACGCAATCGGAAGTAATCAAAAATAAGGTTCCATTAGGCCAACACGTTAAAGGTTAATTAAACACACGATAATGTATGGTATATAAATATATTTAGTATCAGAGGTTGTTTTATTTTTTCGTAAGTTGTCGTCTCAGAATCGTCTCAGAATCATTTATATATGACAAATTGATCGAAAATAGGGTTGTGACTTGTCTTTTTGCTGTCAGTTGCATTGTAAACATTTTGTGACATACATGTATAGCTACAGTTGACAACCCTTGCATTTTATGGCAGCTACAATAGTTATAACAAAATTTATTTAAGTACTTTAGTTTTCGTCTCTCTACATTTTAAGCACTTACAAGTCTTTTCATTGCGCCCCATAATTGAATTTCGTTAACCGACCACCAAACACTGCGATAAACGCACTGACAATAAAACGTGAAGCCCGGATGGAGAAGCATTATCCGCTGTTGACATGACAATGACGGGTTTTCAATGTCATTGTGATCAATCATTGGGCACGTCGCACGGCGCGTTCGGTCGGCGGGGCGCGGTTCCGCCGCCCGGCGCAGTACACATACTATTTACGTACCTTTCATTAGTTCTAAGAAACAAACCCGCGAGGAAGTGACGAGGTTTTTGTATCGGAAACAGCGTTTTGTGGTCGTTTTTTACACTGTCTCCGTACTGTGCGGCGTCTCTACTATGTATCGTCGCTTTTATGTCCATAACGGGACGCGTACATTTAAATTTAAAGACGCGTTGAACGGCAGGTGATAATGGTTATTGCGTTTTACGATACGCGCTTCGCTTTTGTCAATATTATATTTTAAATAATTTTGAAGACAGGGCGCGATGGCGGTCATTGGGGAGACCTATGTCCAGCAGTGGACTGAAACAGGTGATGGCTGGTGATGATGATGATGATGATAAATATTGTGTTAATGGCGATAAATGGCGTGAAGATATATGTATATAAAAATGATAAACGTATATTTTCGCAGTACAATGTAATGTGTGGTTTTTTCGTAATAAAAACGCAACGCCGCGCCGGTAACGCGTTCGTCAGGAAGCGTTATCGTCGTTACTGGAACCACACGTGCAGATAAAGAATTACACAATCGTTCATGACACTCAGTTAAACAATACCATTTTTCTTAGTAGACGTTCAGTTCGTATCAAACTTTTTGTTGATTACTAAATATAAAATACGTAGTTCCATTGAACGGGTGGGGGTAATTGTCATTTGTTAGCATACCTTTCTAAAAATTATATTTAGGTATATCCGAAATCAGTGTGCGTGCAGAAAATGAATGATGAATGTAGATGATGCAAGTCCAGTCCGAAGGTACTTATGTATATCTATAGACATTTGGTAGTTAGTGTTTATTACGTATCCCTCAATTATATGTAGAGTGAGAGTATGGTGTGAGAGTACTAGAGTGATGGTATAATAAGAATATCGGATGTGCTAATTGCCCCACTCTTTCATCAGTTATACTAATTCACTTTCTATTCTATAGTGAAATGTATAACATAACTGGTAAAACGAGGAGTGTAATTACTCTCTTCTGCCAATCCCCTCAGCGAAAGACAAGCATGATGTTATTTATATCTTATATGTACTAAATTGAATAATAATGAATTAAAATACCTATTATTGAATTTACACTATTAATAAACTTTCTATGCTGTTTGGACTTGCCAGTTCCTTTATTCGGTTTCCATAGGGGGGAATTATATTGAGTTACGGCCCAAGTGTGGGCGATTTCGTTCGGTATTCGTACACATCCGTCAGCGTACGTGCGTCGATAGTGAGTTATTGTTGTAGCCATTTAAACTGAGCGAATAAATGTTCGCAAACTCGAAATACCTTCACTTAAAGTAAACTATGGCGTTTGCTAAATAAGAACCGTTATTTATGAAGGGTTGTTTCGAAGATTTACAAAACATCTGTAGTTCGAAACGTAACATCACGCCTATAATCCTCGTGGAGCTGGGCGGATTCATCAGTTACTTTTACGTTCCTTGGAATAGATGGAGGCGATTGTTAACACGAGTGGTAGAATATTGATTTTGTTACATACATGGATAGGAAATTTCAGAATCACACAGGAATTGTCTTTGAAATCAACTATCTATTATCACAGATTTTCAAATGCAAGTCCCATCGTGACGATCAAACAGCAGTGAAATATCAATTACTATGTTCAATTACTTAAACGTACATTAGTATTGAAGCGAGGTCGGCCACAAAGCATACTATTGTGTAAGTAAATGAATCGTGCGTTACGAAGTGTATTTTACATTTATAATTACAGTTACTTGTCTGTTACAAATGTAACGTGTAACATGTATGTATTTCGCTTACACGTAGTCATTGATGGAATGTTATATTGTGAGTGTTATATGTATGTAACTATGTGTAAGCGTACCTCAGTAGTAGGTACTTTAGTTGCACATCGACTACCAAAGAACATAGAAATTTTTTTAGTAATATAACAATCTTATATAAGATAAAGGACGTTATGGTATGACAGGAACTATGATTTAAGGATATTTGGAAGAACTTAGTCTCCAGTTAAATATAATTTCTTTTATTGGCGAAGCCGTTATTTGAGTATCTACTTTGCTAGCCTATTGTAAAAACTGCCTGCTTGACTGTCTCGTTGGTCGAATGGTTACAAGCGCGACTGATAATCGATAGGTTCTGGGTTCAAATCCCGGGTCGGGTACTATAGAATTTTTCTAATCTAGAATTTCTAGTAGTGACTCTGTCTGGTTTGGATTTGAGTCCGGTCTATGCCAATAGGCTCACCTATTCCATGGGACGTAAACGTAACTAGTGACACGTTGGAGTGTACTACACTCCTCAGCCTACCCCTTCGAGGATTACTGGCGTGATGTTACATTTTTATTATAAAAACTGTGTATTGACTCCCTCGATGGTCTAGTGGTTGCAAGCGTGAGTGCCGATCGAGTAGTCCTGGTCCTATTCTATTGGGTTTTTCCAATTTGAAATTCCTAGAAGTAGGTCGGAGTCTGAATTTGTCCCCGGTGTATTCGTTCATCCCCATTTTATATTAGTATAATGAGCTACCGTCTGAAATTTAAAATATCCAATTTTACTATTATAACCAGTTCTCATGAAACCGAACGCCGACGTAAAGTCATAAAGCAGAGAATGGTGCCAATAGGCGCAATAAACAGTGCGACCGGTACAGTTTATATACGAGTATTTTTGTTTAAAAATAAACATTAATAAGAAGCCCGTTTAGCGTTAAGAGGAAATCTGTCCAATTAAGAGTTTGTAAAAAAATTTCTTAAAGATGTGCAGTCTGCCAACCCGCACTTGGCCAACATGGTAGACTAAGGCTTTAACCCCCTCATTCTAAGAGGAAACTTGTATTTCAAAAGTGGAACGATAAAAGGGTCGGAAAAAAGGAGCCCTTTTCAATAACTATTGAATTAATGATGTATTTATATATCGGTTAATAAAACATTTGCCTTATGACCAACATATAGGTATGTATAAAAAATTATTAAGTATGAACCAGTCGTTATATAAAGCAAAGTAAATATTTAAAGTCGTTTTCAAATATTATTTTACCATCTTGCCAGATGCCTTACGGGACAGGCAAAAAGCACCCAGTAATGTTTCTATCTTTACAGACCTGACATGTTTCTTCTAGGAATTTAAATAGTTTTATTCGTTGTATCGTCATTTACATTTAGTGATTGTATTATATTTTATTAATTTCATTATATAATCATTAAGTCACACATTTATCAATTTTATATTGTGATTGTAAAGTTGGGAGAGAAAACGTTAAAATGTCGGATGAAAAAACTTCCAAACGTTTCAGCACTATTATGTACTAGAGAAAATATGTATGTATATTAAGACGAAATTTTTCCATTCATTCGGGTAATAATTATTAACATAATTCATGTACAACTAAAAGCAACTTTCGTATAACAAATAATCGTATAAAGATATGCGATTATTTTGTCCAAAAATGTAATGGGAAAGCGGAATTTAATATTAAACAATGATGGTGTTTTGTAAGAATAAAACTGCAATAGCTACGATTTCTCTGCCACGGATTGGGTTGCGATATTTTGCAAGTTGTTTAATGTTAATAATAAGAATATTTAGTATTGACTAAACGTAAAACGTAACATCACGCCTGTAATCCTCGAATGGGTTACGCAGTAAGGGTAGTATTGATTATTATCGAATTTAATGAATTAATCCCATACTTCTCGGGCAAGGTTTGCCAGCTATTATTTGGTATAAACACTTTGACTGACTTCTTCACCTGTCCTTTGAACTTAGAAGTACTTTTGAAAATGTATCACTACTCGTAGTAGATATTGAAGAGCCCGCTGAAACTGACATACCTTAGATTTACAAACGGTTTACGATTTGGGACGTGCCGGTTATCTTAAATAGTGTAATAATGACTTTTATTTTTATATAGGCACGCCAGGTTCCTTATGGAGTAGGCAGAGAGTATCGAGTGCCAAATAGCTGTATCTTTAGAGACTTGATGCGCTTGTTAGTTCGTCACTCTTCGCACACACATGCCAATCTCGGAGGCAAACTATTTAGTTTAAAGCTTTTTAATTTCAACATCCTAATAGGGCTCATTATTGAACAATAAACTTTTAGAGAAGACAATTAATCTAATAAATTGACTGTTACAAAGCCCTGAACATCTGGACACAGACATGCGTTATACATTTTTAAATAACAATTTAAATAACAAATAAGATGTGCAATGAGAATACTAAGGTAATCATTTTTTCCTGTATACGTGCACGTATTATGCAAAAGCGTTTAGATCTTAGCATCTGTGCATACGATCATCGCGGACACGCCTTTACATAACCACCTGAGAAACGAGCGTTTTACCAGCGTTCTTGGTAAAATTGCAATTATTTCTCAATATGCATCTTAGTTGAGTCAGATGTGTTAATTAAGACATTTTCGATATTCAATTTAAATGTCACTTTTAGTTTAGCATACCGAGCACAGTGATGAATGTTGACGAGAAACGAAAAGTTTGTCATTATAGAGATACGCGTATTTGGCACTCTATGCTCTCTGTCTGCAACGTAACTGATCTCGCGTGATGGTATAATAACAGTAATAATAGAGTTTAGTTATTTTTTTATACACATTAAATTGGTCTAACGGGGCAATTTGTGTTCACAGTTTTGTACAAGAAACGCTTTATTATTATTTATTTAGTATTGGATATAGAAATTGATTGTTGATTAAGCTTTAACTGTGCATGTAATAACCGTCGATACTACGAACCGTAAGACAGACACAGTTATATTGAGTATTGACTGCTAGTGTAATGTTACGTTAATACTTTTATTCTTATTTCTCGTTTTCCACTTATTTAAAAATTGTTATGTCAAATATTCGCGCCAATTTTATGACATTTTGAACATTCCCATTTCGCTGCAGCCCAACGTGAATAAATATTTATAATTATATATTTTCATTGTTATCGTTCATATGTGTGTTACACGTTCATAAAACGAAAGACATGTTTAATCTGATCATATTAATATGTTTTACAAAGATAAACGTATACATGTATATTATACATGAATACTAGAAGATTCTCCTTTGAAATTCAGTTCAATTTGAGATTTAGGTACCCGTGAATTTCTTTGGACTGTTAGGCTTCCACTTACTTAATATAAAATAAAGACCTACTTCTATAATAGGCTAAGATATTTTGTACGGAATTTAAAACGCATATTTAACCAAAAATGTAATTTTTTTGTATTATAAAAATTTGATCTAAATTAAATAATTTACTATAATATAACATAAATAATATAACATAAATATGTTACGATTGTTAGTCAGCAAAATTTTCTTAAACACAAAAACACGAAATTTGTTAGATTTATAAAAAGTGCTGACAAAAATTTCAATTCGTGTCAAATTGTAACATGCATATACAATAGGTTTTTATGAAAGTATGCAGTACAACTCATCAGTTGTTACCTAATTTATAGCAATGTTGAAGATTGTACACTAGAACTACCGAAGTATATACGTTTATATCTAATGCTGGTATATATGTATGTAACGTAATATTTACGTAAAGGGATTACTGTGGAGCGTATGTTATTGTTACGAAGCAAATGAATGCATATTCATTAAAATCGCTTGATATGCGCTGTAAGTGTGCGCGGTGTAAAGTTAACGTTTTCATTAATAACGGTCTGAACGGCACTCGCTCGTTTTTGCAACTCTCCGAGGGGCCATTGTTTTAGACGTCTCTGTCTACTGTATTCTTTATTTAAAACAGCATTCTATAACGTATTATTTCTATATTTTTAAATTTTGACGTTCTTTTGGTATTTATAATGATTTTTGTTATACTTTTATTTATTTCATAATATGTAATAATTTAATTGATAGAATAATCGACTTTAAAATTACACTTAAATTATATAAAATTTAATTGAATTTAAAAGTCGTTCCTATTTTTGGCGGTTTTATTTTCATATCTTATTTCATTTTCATGTCCTTTTCATGTCTATAATTTAAAAGTTGAAGTTCACGTATTCCATTTTAAAGGTCTCTGGTCTCTTTTAAAGGTCTCTAACTCTATGTAAGAAACTTCTGATTGAAATTTATATACGTTTAATTTGCTTCGTGAGTGATGCGGCCTTGAGTATCCAAGTACCTTTAGTTTTATCGTATTTATCCTTATGATATCCTAACAAAAATGTATCATTACATGTATTACTACCTCAACACTATGCTCAACCAGGTTATGTCCATTGTCGCTGAACTCGATCTTCAGCACTTCGTATCCAACAACAAACATAAATTGATAAATTACTTATTAAATGCGATTGTCAAACTATTATCGAATTGACGTCCGTCAGGTAGGACAAGGAAAGCGAGGCATTTGTTGACACGATAATAATTTATCTATAGGTTTATTCACCTACAAAAACTGATGACGTGCGTACACCCAGTTGCACGCACGAAATAAATACGATACGTGACATTCATAATTTATCTGTTCACGTTGGATCGCTCACGCATGGCTGCGTACGTACAAAAAGATTGAATCTGCAAAATTCTAATAAGCATTCTAAGTGTAAAGAAAGTCAAGTTTCCAAGCCATGCATATGTATGCTACGTACGGGCGTGTTAGACGCGCAGCGGACCGTGGCCGACGCAACACCACGCTGCTCCGCTCCGTGCTGATCGCAACAGTGCCCAGATAACTAAACTATGTTAAACATATATCTTTACAATTAATTGTTAATATCCCAATATAAATAAATCTTGGATTAGACGTGTATAAAACAATTTGAAACACGCGAGCATTCGCTACAAATAGCTTAAATGATTATAAGAAATGCTTGAATAGAATAATGCACTGGCTGCGTTCATGAGATTGTCTGTTGTGAGAGGTACATGATAGTGGTTTTTTCTATCGCTCTTATGCTTCACGTGTTTAGATCTAGAATTGTATAAACAGCAAACATAATAACATTGTTCACTTATACGGAACAAACGGATATGCAGTCGTCAAAGTAACATTCTACACACGTCACGTCACCAGTGGTTTCCGGCACAGTTGACGAGGATTAGACATGTACCTGTGATTTAATTGTCGTCAAGACCAGCCACACTGTTGCCCAAGCCCACTTGTCGAGCTTGAGCAATACAAGTCACACTATTGATTTGTTCTATACAGAACAACAGTTGTTAGAAAGCGGAAGAATTTGTTCCAAATCGCAGATTGAGCATAACGCGATAATGATAGGTATCTTCGCTCGTTTTTTGCCTACGTGGCTCTAACCCGGCCTTTCTAAATAGGTGTGTGTAAATAGTTCACGCAGTAACATTTTCGCAACCGTTTTAATTACAGGGATTCTGTGCCAGTTGAAATTAGTAAGAGAATTCTTGTACAATTCATAAAAAACCACTCGAAGTAGTTAATTGAGGTTTGTTAAGTAATTTTTAAAGGTCAACGAGATATCAAAATTTGATTAAGTGAAAATTTATTACAAAATAAACTAGCGTGGTCGATGTTTTTATGTTGCCGCGGTGCCATGGGCGGAGTAAAAGTGCACGATATCACGCCAAGGTTTCGGGTTCAACACTCGTGTATGAGTTCGACAGTACACTGTTGGGGCACTACGTTCGATGACATCTATTAAAGGACCGGTCCTGTTAAAATTGCTTCCGGTTACTATAATGTGGGGCTTCCTTTTCTAGCTACCGGCGCGCTGTGAAATATATTATAGCTTCGTTTTAATGGCTGTCGATCTGGTGACGCAAAATCAATCACGGTTCTATATACCTACACGTATATCCAGGAATATACATACATATGTACACATATGTATGTAGATCTGAATATTCAAATACCGAAATAAATCATTTTTCTATTCTTACAACATTAATCTCATATTTAATGTTTGTATGTCTTGTTCTCGATTAATGTATCATTTATAAATGAGGAAATTATTTCTGAATGTCTTATTAATTGCTTCATTATCACATTTGTACTATAAATATTATTTTTTGTAATATTATCTGTAGACTGTAGTACAAACATAATTCAGCTGACGCAATGTCAGTCTTCATAGCAACACTTGTCCTATGAAATCTGTGACAGTTGAATGCTTTAGAATTAATCGGTTATTATGAGGAGCAGTTCTGATGGATTCCTGACCTCAATCACTGATATCGTGATATTTGGTGCTGACAATCAACATAGAACATCTAATCTCTTAAGTTATATACCTATACACTTATCACCCTATATAAGATATGTATTGTTTCACGCAACTATTGAAAAAAAAACAGCGACTTTGATAGGTAAAGATAGTATGGTATGACATATAAATTTCAATAATTATTATTAATATTCCTAGGCATGCGTGATCACGGCCAAACACTAGCCTATCATATGATAAAAAAAATTAAATGTAAAAATGACTCGGACATAAAACTTTGCTAGACAGAAATGTAGCTAGTCAGCTGGTCCTCATGTTACTTCTGAACTTCCTAGTAAGTAGTAATTATTTCTTGAATTATATGCGCCGGCAGTGCGAAAAGCTGTGCCCTGCGATCTCCAACCCGCATGCCCAGCGTGGAGATTACGGGCATAAACCCTCTTTTGGGGAGACCTATGTCCAGCAGTGGACTGAGATAGGCAGATGATGATATGATAGATGAAGATGAAAAAATTATTAGAATTAAATGTTATGAGTAAACTTAAGAGACCCCTAATTAATAGATGTCACCATCTTTTAGGTGTGGTTTGGAAGAATCTATACTATATTAATATTCTTCTTTTAAGAATATTTGTATTCTTAGAAGAAGACTATTCTTCGAACATTTCGTACTTATTACTTTCAATGTAGAGTATGAAAAGGTTTCTTTAGTAAACGTTTTGAGATATCAAATCAAATATGTTACACATTTATTAGACATTATCTAAATGTGGTATTCATTTCGTAATACATTTTCTTTATTAATACAACATATATTTTTATCTGTATATTTTTGTTCATTTCTTAATTAATAGTATTCTGGTTGTTAGATGTTTCATGTTACAATAATAGTCTAGTTCTTTGGTCATGGTTTTTTTAATAGTTTGCTATGTATCAAATACAATGTAAGGTACGTCCATGGTGTGACGTATAACGTAAGTAGTCAATCGCGGAGTGTACTAGATCCCCCTGCCTACCCCTTCGGAGAAGTAGTTGTTTGCTGTTATGTTACGTTCAAAAGTGAAATATTCAAACTGGTTTGAAGCGGGAATCGAAACCAGAATCTTTTATGGACGCCACTGACACCGGCCGATTTAATCATATGTCACTTTAAGACAATTAGAGTGTTTGTGCAAGGCCTGCCTGCCTCTTACTACGCACATGGTACAGTTGCTTAAAACTAACCACTTATTATTCAACATGTATAATAATTTAGCTTTAATATTATGTTTCCTTAATGTATTTTTGAGCTGTTAACTGATTAAATATTTAAAACTTTCCATAAGGCATGTTAATGTTTTTCACACTAAAATTATATAAAACTAAGAATATTACATGATACATAATCATATTGTAATTTGAATTAACCATTAACATGTTAATTTACGGAAAAAGTTCTGCTTAAAATTTACAAATTCGTGTTTACTAGTCACTTGCTGTTTATTAATTTGCTATATTTAGAAGAATTTAAACATTTGGCACTCTATAACGTCCAATGCTCTATGTAGAGGTTGGAATAAAACAGTTATTGTTTTTTTTTTTAAATATAATTAATTATGTGCTTTATCTTACCACCTGTTATTAGTATTTTTTAATGAATATAAAATGTCTGTATGTTCTATATGTATTATTCAGTGGTCGATGTGAATTGGAAGGAGCGTAAGACGCATTAAACGTCAGTTCGAACCATAGCGTGTTCCCGGTCGCACGTACGGAGCGTTGAGTTTGTTGGATTGTTTGTCGAACGTTTGCACCAACAGCTGGGCCAATATTGGCAAAACAAAATGTGTACTGACGTAGTGTTGTGTTGTGGTTGTACCTCATGGTGTGTTACGTGTTGGTAGTGCACGGTACGCCAATGTTCGTGGACGGACGAGGTTGGTACTGCCGCAAAGGTTAAATGTTAAGCGGGAAGTTGCAAAAATTTTCGACCCGTACAACAATTAGCGGACATAATAACTTTTGATTGTTTAACTGGGGGTTAACTGATTTTATTACGGGATACTATGTTTCAAGAACACTTTGTTGAACAAAACATATTATGCTGTGTTCTTTTTGTTTTGTGTTTATTAAAGCGTAATTGATGATATTATTTTTTATATACATATAATTACTAGGTATTGGACAATAGTTCTGATCGCCAATGTACCAGTATGATCACCCTCCAGGTTGTAAAGATATTTCTATATTTATACTTTCTATTTCCTGGTTATTGTACCATTATAGCTTGTTAGCGGTCATTGATGATCTCATTGACCTTTATGAGAAATTATGTTTGAATTACTTAATTCGCAATGATATTACAATCGCATTTAATAAGTAGCTCATCAACGCGGCTTTGTTTGATATTACAAGCGCACTTCGTAACTCTTCATCGTCATCACGATTGTCAACCCTTTTTGCGTTGAACTGGGACACAGATGTCCACTCGTAATGAAAAGTGTTAAGACCATAGGCTGCCACGCTGGTCAATAGCGGTTTGACAGACTTCACACACCTTAAAGAACAGGGAAAATTCTAAAGTGTGCAGGTTTTCTCACATCACAAAATACACACAGTAATATTAATGCTTCTTCTAAAAGAAAGTCTTGCATTTCGTATAATTGAATGAATAGATCTGTTGATTTTCGGGTAACTAGGATATTATTCTTTTCATTTAATAGTGTTACTATAGTTACATTTGACGTGATTAAAATAAGAACTACATATTAAAAACTACCCTTTGATAACTACCCAAACATGGGCATACCAATTTTCGCACTTAGTATGAAGTTTTCAATTTGTTAGAATATATTATTTAAAGCATACACATTCCATCTACATTATGTATGTCAAGAACCTGACAAATTCTGTAGGACCATTAAAAAAGAATTAAACAAGCGCCTTTGCAGATAACCAAAACTAGTATTCTCGAAATTGGTTTAGATAGTCAAGAAAACACATCCTCAATCGCTCTATTAATTCTGTTTTTTATTTTATATTTATATACTAAGGGTTTTAGTATCAGGTCAACTGTCAAAGAATTGTATAATACCAAACTAAAAAACAAATTTTTTAGTCAACAATCAACTGTCCGTTGATAAATAATGAGTATTTGCTAATACTATTAATTCGCTATCCAGTGGTATGTAACACTACTTTTAACTGTCAAAACATCGCCATTTTATTATATGTATTATGTATTTTGTATGTAATTAATGTATTCGTCTGACCTTCGCGGCGACAATCAATTGTTCCAGGCACAGATAGGGCTGGCTGTTGGCTTTTTCTTGAAAGTCTGTCCGGCCTTGTCCCTTTCAAGGTCGAATAAAACCGAAAGCTTTCGGATAGCTTCGTGAATTGGGTACATACATATATATACCATCAATGCTTTCACGTTACCGTGTTGTACTAATCTCCGCTTAGAATGTTAATGTTTAAGGCCTTAGTTTGCCACGCTTGCCAAGAGGGGGTTCGTAACTTTGCTTTAAATAACTTAATGGAGAACTCTGAGGTGAGCTGGTTTCCTCACGATGTGCTCTTTTGTCGTTACAGCAAGTGAGCAATCTTAACATGTATCACAATTATTGATTTCACGGCTTTTTGCTATCAAGCGGCCACCAGTTGCCGAAGGTCGTGCACCTGCTGCAAGTAATGACTGTGTCGTGTCTAAGCGCCATTTCAAAAAGGAGCTTTAATATATTTACAAGTTGAAATATTACCATATAATTCATACGTCTGTGCGTTCATATGTATGTATTTTATTAACGTTTCGAAGTATGTACCTACCACACGTCCACTCCATTAGCGAGGATTGACTGGGAGAGAATGCCATTGGGCATATAGTACGCCCTTGCATCCCTGAGTTTGAAGTAAGGAAATCTATAATATAGTAGGAAAATATCTATAAAAAGAAATAAGGAAGTTGATATTTCGGTATTAATTCAAATTAAGATCTATTGTCGATGCAAAACAAAAATAGTTTTCTATATTAAAATTTTATTGTCTGTTAATTTTCATAAATAACACGTGTCAGATGTGGCTGAGAACGTTTTTATATCAATACTGGCTGGATGCCAAACCCACAATACCTGTTCGAACGTCACAGGTGGAGGTCGAATTGTTAATGTGTCTATACGAGCGGATAGGAAGACCTATTCGGCAAGTAATATTATAGTTCTACTTGGCTTACATACGTTACTGCGCCTGACCACTAGTTGGGTTGCATGTCTGTTTCCGCGTATAGGTAACACAACACACACAAATCGATACACAACACACACATAAAGACATCGGTGCGTTTATGTTTTTTGTTTGGATGTGAAAACGTTAAATAATGATCGTGTATCTGTCTACGTACGTATTGCTATCGCTTTAATCATTTCGTAGACGTATACATACATGTTTGCTAGTATTTATTATTATTATATCATGCCAGATCGTTCAGGGGTAAGCAGAGAGCACCGCTCGCCCAGATGTTACTACTCATTTAAGATTTACTACTCATTTATTTTCAAGCGTTCACTTCATTTTGTCGTTCTTAACATGATCAATTTTATTCAGCATTATTTATTTATGTGGAAAGTCTAACGGTATTACAATAGCTCTTAATAATAACCTTGCACAGCATTGTCTACTCTGCTCTGTTACCGGGAGAAATCTCTCAAATTTCTCGCATTAAAATTTGCGTCGAGATTATGACACTTTCTCGAACGACGCAGTTTTAATAACTACTTTAGGAGTAAACTGTGCAGGACATTGTTCTTGGGGAAATAATTGTATCATCATTTACGTCATATCTGTTTGTTTTACACATGTGTACAATAAAAAATAGGCAAAATACAGTGTTTCTTTTGTTGAAACAACAAAATTCCAGGAAACGTTACAAGAAACATAACAGCTACGGCGTCGAAGGTGTAGAAGGCATTTAATGTTTTGTGCAATTCGTTTATAGCTGTTCTTGGGCTATAAATGCGGTTACTGTGATCTCTGAATGGAATTTAAAAGTTGTAAAACGCAATTAATTAGGAACTTGGCAGACAGGAAATTCGGACCGCTCGGTCGTAAAGCAAACTATTTAAAGTAAAAATGTGTTTATTTCATATTAAGTGGTTTTAATTCAGTGTTCTATAAATAAACGGGGCGGATGTTTGGAAAGCGACCAGTTTTGTCACGCTATCGATCGCTAGGAAATCGGAAATCAAAGCGTCATAATTATTAGAGTTGCAGTCGCAACGCATTAGAATCGATAATGCACTGTCAATGATAATTAGGTAATGGTCAAGATAATTACATGTAATAATTTAATGATTAGATATTGATTTGTTTGGTGCGTTCGTTTTGTGGTTATCACACCTGATTGCTTAGTTAGAGGTTGTGGGTTCGATTCCTATCGAAAATGTGGAATAAACTAAATCATCTAGGTGCAAAAACTATTTATAAAAGTCATATTTACATACAATTTATCTGCCCTATGGTTACCATAACCAGATCTCTTCATGCTTAATTTGGGTTCAGATGGTCGTGTGCGGAGGTTTCCCAAGATATTATTATTATTATTATAAACAGGTACATATCGCGGCCAGACGTTTGCTTATCATGCAATAAAAATATACGAAAATATCTATGGTGTCATGTATCTGGCATTAGAAAAAAGTCTATGCTTGCTGTAGATAGACAAGTGAATGTATGAATCTAAAGATCTACTGTAGTTTATAAACAGACATGTAAGTTATAACTGTTATTACATTAATTAGTCTTATTAGTCTCATTGGCTATTATACGGCTGACACTGGAAGTAGTATATTCATTCTGTGTGCACGTTAATACTTTAGAGAATACTAGTAATAAATAGCAGTATTCGTCATGTTGTTTAGGTCATAAGCCAGGTTATAAATATGTTCAATTCAGATTGATGAGATCTCGTGAAAATTATACGCCTTTGTGAGCGGCTCGCTTCCATCTCGCCCCTTTCTTATATTCTAAGAAATAGCCGACTCGCGCGCTTTTATGAAGTTTCGTTATTGCACACGTTGACAGTTTTATTGTAGGCATGACAATCGCAAACATGAGTCATTAATTTCATCATTAACAAACTTGTTATCATTATAACGTCACCCCAAGTCGCTAACGGGGTAGGCAGAGAGTAAGGAGTGCCAAATACCTCTATCTTTACAGAACTGACATGCTTCTATCATCACTCTCTTCATAAAAACATTGTTTTGAAGAATTTTGACTCCTCTATAAAAGCGTAAGTCACCATTTTGGTCGATATACTTGAATTTTGGTGTTCCTCTGCACCGGCATCGATCAGAAATGGTACTGAATTACGAAACTTTATTTTTTATTTTTATCAGTAGTTGCCCACGTACGCGTGCCGGTTAGCGACAGTTTGTTCATATTAAAATAGCACTCTACACTTGAGCGTCTACAATTTCGTTTCAAGTCGGCATTGAAAATTATAACATCCTGCATGAAATGGGGTAATATTAGTTCTATTTTTATCGATATTCGGTTTAAAATACACGCTCCCGTGTTGCCCTTGCAGACATTTGGCATAAAACTGTCGAAATATGTATGTATATTGAACTTACAGTATTTTATCCCTAAGGCCACTACCGTTGATATACATACTGTGAATAATAAATTGGTCTAAAATCAGTATGATTTTGTTCTCGCAGCTTGTGTTGATGTATGGTGAAATAATAACTGGTTCCAGTCTCAGCACGATTTTGTTCTCGACGCTACTGTTGATGTATTATGAATTATAAATTGTTCTAGACTCCTTATGACTTTATTCTCGATGCTACCGTTGGTGCATGTTGAATAATAAATTATGTTAGACTAAGTATGGCTTTGTTCTTGATACTATTCTAGATTTAATAATACGACTTTTTTCTCCACCTATAAATGTTACTGTTTGTCATAACACTGTATTGATATATATTAGTACTTTTATGTATTCCAAGCCGAAGTTGGCAACAATATTGGTGTGAGCTCATAATTATTATAGCCGTTGCCCGGAGACTTGGCACGTGAGAAGGGCTGCGGAAATACAAACTTTTTGACTCTTGCGTTCTCTGTATATAACTTTAAATCACACCTGCCGCGCCCTTCTTCTTTCGTGACGATATGAATCAAAACGATTTGATATATTGCAAATAAAATGAATTTATTGTCCATCGAGATCAAGACTTACAGCGAAAATGTAATATCATAGTTTATAGTTACTTAATGAAGTGTTTTATTTAAGACTTTTTTATAAATTCATCATCGAGGGTAATCTTAAAAATTTTAAACGCTATAAAGAAAAAAGTTATATGAATTCTTTCGCAGGATTTTCAGCGGAAATAAATTATTATGTAAGTTTTTTTCGGTCCAATAAAGTTATCATTTTCGTTCTTTAATGGACGTTCGTTGTTCATTAATCGTATATGGAACAAGACTGTTACATGTATGTACCTTGTATAGTCACAAATTATATCATTTTTCGTTAGGTTTAAAATAATATTTATTTTGAATTAAAACATTCCGATAATAAAATCTAGACAGACTCTAGGCATATTGGGTGTTAGAATTCAGTTAAAAAATGTGAAATAAAAATAAATATGATAATATCTATAATAAAATCATTGCCACGACTACTATGACAATAAATATTGGTGAAGTAGTAGAGATGACCCTTGTAGGGCGGGCGGCGTGTGCGCGGCCCCATGACATACATACAAACACAACTAAATTTAGATTTGTGATTCTCACTACACGCTAGACTCAAACGAATGGATTATAGTATTAATAGCGCAGTTACGTGTCAGAAATAGCGGTGTAAATGAACGATTGCAAAATCGGTTTTCGTTATGTAGAGTTAACAATTCACATTTTGTTATTCCTATGACATCCCCGTGATAACACTTGCGTCTCTCTCTGTCAATTTGTATATCTAAAAAGAACAAATTTCATCGCTCTCTATAATTATTGTACTTGAGAATAATCTGAGAAAAATACTTTGTTACATCTCGTTAGAGTTTACATATGTAGTATAGTCATTTACGACTCTACGATACATTTCTCTCTTACATAATTTCCGGTGATCGTATTAAAATCGCATATACAACGCAGTTTCTTTTGCATATTTAAGAAAATCGTCAAGAACTTAATTCAAAACGGATGCGATTAAACCGACATTAATTCGAAAACCGGTATTATTTAACCCATATGAGATCATGTTAAGTTTAGTGCTGTGAGAAGTTGGTTTTTATTAATGCAGGTATAAATATTTAATTATAAAGCTGGACCTTAAAACGTGCACATAAAGTATGACAATATATTTATAGTTAAATTAATATATTTTTTACACTGTACGCTGACTAATCTGTTAATATGACATTGGTATCATGTGATACGGTTGAATGTCAATGATGAATAAAACTGAGGTACTAGGTAAAACGGTTCGTGTGTTTGTTCGCTCTACTAGGTACAACCATTCTAGAGACAAGACTTTTCGAAGTTCATGACTTAGATGAAAGTGAATCGGATACG
>DWDT01000050.1:0-32317 GCA_018245595.1 Microceris scylla
TGTTTGACCCGGGAATCGAACCCGGGACCTCCCGATCGGCAGTCGCACTTGCAACCAACACGACCAACGAGGCAGTCACACTTTGTTTTCTGATATAAGATTACTATTATTACAGTTAGAGGTAACAACTTCTTGCTCTATAATTGTAGAGTAAGAAAATAATAAAAATACAAATAATACTGACCTAGCAAAAAATAACATAAGGCCATAGTAATAATATTAGTACCTGAAAAGGATTTCCATGGTATCCCGAATTATGTCACGATACATAATGAATAAAAAGTCAGGTTCGGGGAATAAATTTTACATAAAAAAGTTAAAAACAAATATATATATTTACGTAAGCAGATAAATTTTTCATAAAAAAAAGGATCGTATTTTTAAGGTATATTCAAAAGATAATTATCATACACCAGTAGAATTTTCAAAAAAACCTACATGACCACCAGAATCGTCTCTAATGTCTGACTCATGTTCGTATGCTGAGACTTCAAAAGATAAGATAGGAAAAGACACTCGTTAAGAGGATATCGTTTTATCTTAAAACCCTCCAAACTTAACCATCCGTGAACTTTAATTAAATCACACTCAAACCGAGGAAATCTGTAAGAGACCACTGAAATTATCTCAAAATGGCCCGGATTGAGGATTCATCACGGTGTCGCAAACCTTTTATAACCATTCGCGACCTTTTTACGCGGTGATTAAGTTCAATCTCATTTGAATCAAAGTTTCATGGCAGCGAAGTAATTAGCGTTTTGATAACGACATTATATATGTAGTTTTATTTTAGTACGTAAAAGTTTATTTGTGTTTAATGTTTAAATGTATTCCATTGAGAAATTATAGAGTTACATGCGTTTTATAACCGAATAAAATATTAACGAATTTAATTTAAACTAATAAACTCAAAAGTGAAGCCTATCCCAAACAAAAGACCTGTAGGACGCTTCATATCTTCGTGTCTATTTGTAACACCTTCAAACTACTAAGTGAGATTTTAACTCCCCCAAGATCTAAATCCAGTGTCTCAGTGATAAATATATGGGTAATGCAATATGGTTGAAGGTTCTCACTGTCAACAATGTCCACAGAATTTCACAATTTTGTATTTTTTTTTAAACATTTGATATTTTTTTTATTTAATACGATATACGCAAAGTGGCTGACAGTGGTTGGATGCGAAGAGCTGAAGATCGAGTTCAGTGGCGTGCCATTGGAGAGGCCTATGTCCAGCAGTGGACGGGAGTAGGCTGATGATGATGATGATGATGACAAGTCATACGGTTACCAAATTGTCTGTGACAATTTCGGAACAGCTATTCAATAATTCAAGACAAATTAAACGACAAATTCGGGGTTTCAATGAATTAGTCGTATTTCACAGGGTAGACAGCAATTAGAGTCATACCCCGCAGCTCCATATACCTACTTAGCCACGTTTTTATGCATCGCGTTCATTTAAAGAGTACTTTTGAGTCTACTTTGAATACGCATGAATTTACGAAAAAATAAAGTTCTATATGCACCCATCGAAACTATTACGTTCCAATATTAAAATATTTTTTGTCAATTTTCTGTGATGTTATGCATTCGCCTTACCAAATTGGTTTTAAACAGCGTGAGCGAACAGGTAGTGTTACATGCAGATATTTATTTCCTTAGAGATATTTCACTGATAATAAAATAACTAATCACAGTTAAGAAGCATTATCTAAGGATGTTGTTAGATGTAGTGTCGTGCCAACGCAAATACCACGAAATTTATATATGCCAAGGGAACAATAACATTTATACGTATTTATGTTATTGTTCCCTTAGCATACTTTATGTGTTACCGCAACTATGACCATTGTTCCTTGTCAGCACTAACATTTTTATCCATTTTTGTGATGAAAATCAAGGTCGTCACAAAAGAAAAAAGTGCTTGTTACCACCTTTAATTAAATTGAAGTAAACTGTATGTATAATCGGCCTAACAATATAAAAAAGATCTCATACAACATCCACACATAAAACCAGCAAATGTACAACGGCTGCTAAACGCTACAAACACTTAGTCATGTTTAACACATTTTTACCTTTCAGAAGCTGTAACTGTTTAACACTTAACAACAAAACGTAACGGTCTAGTGCGTACGCGCCTTTAGCGGTGAGCGGAAGAAAATCCGTCATCTCCCAGTCGTAAATAATGCGCGTCGGTACATGCAAATGAGAGTTATGGTAATTCATTGGAATGGGACGGCGATAAGATACCGCTTTGTTGTGTTGCGGTCCGGAGATATGCTTGCCGGCTCGCACCGCATCCGAGCCGCTGGTTTTGTTTTTTAAACACATTTTGGGCTTTTTAAAAAATTATGTTTTTTTTTCATGTATTTACTATTCTCCAAGGTTTGACTGGAGGAGAATGCGACTAGAAATTAAGTTTCTTTGTCATGCCTCCTATGGTGTGCAATAAAGAGTAAATAAAAAAAAACACATCGAACAAAATTATATATGTACCAACTTAACTCACGTAACGTTTTTTGGTATAGCCCGACTTGTTTCAGACCTCTACGACGTTCTTCATGATGCGACCGCCGATTGCAGCGAAGTCGCGACGGAGACAGAACAATACATATATTTTTGCTGCTTCTGATGCATTGATCCTTCCTGATTGAAAAGGTTGTACATCATGATCATTATCAGATTGTCTGCACCTAGTCATATAGGCATTTTCTAACGAACTCCACCGCGCAGTATGTTTTAAAAGGGCACTATTGATTATTTTTACTTTATAACTGACACTAATTTTTGTACGGGACGTGGAAATTAAGCTTTAAATAAATTTTGGGGCGGCAATGATTAAACGCGGGCTTTGTTTGTGAGAGCGGAGACACGCACCGCGGCTGCACCGCACGAGTACCACTCGATCATGTACGTTTTCATAATCGCCCATAAATACATTCTTAATAATTATTGTATATTTTTTATATGGGACACATCTACATAAATAAATTTACAAGTTTTATGTGTAAGGTTACAGATATTTGGTACGTTGTGCTCTCTGCCTACCATTGGCCGTAAAGATTGAATAATGGGGTTAACTTATTTATTACCGTAACGCAGTTTTATGGGTATTTAAACGGATGTATAACAACTATGGACCATAGTACTTAACTATATAAAAGGTATTTAAAAAAATCTTGATTTTCGAAATAGCTCCATTAGTAGCTAATAATGTATGATATAGTAGATAAACCTCCCCTCTCTCAGTTTGACTCAAAAAAGTTAATTCTTCTAACAATACGACGGCTGTCACCGCGTCTACAATAGGGGCGATTGGGGTAAATTGGCAGATAAAAATAATTTATATATGTTTGTGAAGCTAACGAGCGTCGCTGCAACATTCCCTGCTTCTTTCGCTTCCCCTCAGACTAACTGACGCCAATAACTATTATTATTCTAATAGATACCAGATAATTTATGAAGGGAGATATCATACTAAATTCCTTCAAAATCACCCATAAAAGGTCGTAACGATGTGTCTGCAGAGTTACTGCAACATCTCATCAGAGAAATATATTTATATACACTGTAAAGTTGTGGATTATGACGTACAGTCCACACAATTGAGGTGGTATATAGAGCTGACGGAAATCTATTTTTTTTTTTTGTCTATTAATGAAACTAAAATCAGCTCCGACGCGTTATACGAATATTTGCAATTCTAACATCTTGCTAACAATAAACCTTGGATAATGCTTGATTCTCAGAAGTCTCAAAATATTAAATGTAAGCCCAATAAATGTAATATTTTCTTCGTATATAATTATTATATTATATTTTATGTTTTTTCAATTATACATTTTTACAATCACACATTTTTAACCACTTTTAAATAATTCATTTAAAATTTCTTAGTACTAGTTGCAGGAATAAATGTTTTTTTTTATTCCGACCACTAAGAGGTGAACGGCGTCATATATTAAAAACACTAGACAAAATAAGTATTTATTACCAACAATAACTGGAGATAAAATATTTTTAAAAAGTTATTTAAGTTTTTCAGAAAATAATAGTCTTATCTTTTACATATATCACAACGCACTTGGAATAAACGAATACTTAGTTTAAATTTAAATTTGCATCGTTCTTATATCAAGTACACGGTAATGGCTTTTCACAACGCTCGCTTATCTTCTTGAGCACATTAAAATACAAAAAAAAGAACTGGAAAGCGGTTAAATTAAAATTTTCAATTAAATCTCATTGTTCTAAATTTAAAAATGTACTCGTAAACAGTTAACGAAGCGTAGAAGTGCGCGGGCGCAGGTCATGCCTTGTTCACACCGATGAGCGGTAGCAGAAACAAGTCAGGGACGAAATAATTCCACTACAGCGTAATTAGTTATAAACATTATACGAATACCGTGCGCGTGTTGGAATTACAATTATGTAAGTTGTTTCAAATTTTTGTTACATTACAATTTAATTATTACGAGTATATAACAAAACTGTATCCGTTTAGCCGTCTCCCCTCCTTTTTTAAAAGGGAGCATTTATATTGTACATTGTAGATAATTAACCACAATTATTGGTTATAGGAGATTCTCACACATACAATAATAACACAAGGTGCGCGAATAATCAACAATCTAATAATAAAAGTATCATAATTTTCTGTTGCACATTCACGCCAGTGTCCCTTACGGAGTGGGCAGAGAGCACCGAATGCCAATAAGGTCAAAAGCGTGACATTACAAAGAACTTGGAGGGTAATATTACGACCCGAAGGGTTCATACCTTTGGTATAGTTAGGTGAGACATGAATAAATACGAAGTAATACCAGGATCACAAGAGCGGTGACCTAGTGAACCAGCGAATCACCCCAGCTCCAAAAAAAGATTCGTAATTGATTGCATTCAGTGGAGCTCATTTGGGTGATTGTAGCGACTTCCAATTGCGTATTTAACGTATGGGAAGGACCCTTGTGAACCGTTGCCAATTTGGACGACACCCTCCCGCGAGGCGCAGGGCGAACGGCTGTTTATATTGAGTTTGTATTATTTGTGCTATTCCGAATGGGGACGTTTATATCACAGCTCGAAAACCGATGAGTTTCTCAATTAGGTGCGTTTTAACGAAAATATTTTAAAAAACACTAAAAATAATAAAACAAAACACGCGTTTTCTTTATTGTAGGAGTTCCTTTGAAATCGTTTTGCGCAAAATAAAATAGACACTTACAGATGATGATAATAATGGCATATTTAAATACTACGAAAACATAATTAATGTGATGATAAATTATTAAGACTTTAGAAAAAAAAAGGAGAATTTAAAATACACAATATAACGTTACCTAACGGTTTATAAATAGCCATTTACGACGTATTTAAGAAAGGTTTGGACGTAGCTTTAATAGGTCGTTTGCCAGGTTGCTATCAGCGTGCAAATATTTCGGCTCGAAAAGATTAGATAAATCACAAAAGACGGTTAAAAGTGACGTGGGAAACATCAGTGAAAATTTAACCAAACACGTTCACCTACCGATTCAACAATATTCTAACGTTTCTGCAACGGTTTATTACCTCCAAAAAGTTGTATAAAAACGAATTCCAAAGCATAAATTTAAATTGGACTTTGATTTCGTTACGTCTTTGCAAATTCGATGCAACAAAAAAAACACAACCGTATCGCAATAGTCGCTTTGTAGGAATTTGACATCAGAGCGATGTCCCAATAGCCGTAGTGTTGTATTCGAAATTTGAAACACAAGCAAACGAATGCGCATAAATTGTTCAAAACCGGCGGATTTTGTATAAATATATACACGGACTCACTCCGATCACTACGATGCACAACTAAATTTAGAAACGTAATATCCTGTTTAATAATCTATACCCGAGCTAGCACTCACAATAATCTATTTGTATCTATCTGTATTACAAATACACGTCTTGTGGCCGTTTTATTATCTATATACACCATTTCACTCTAAGTATTCACAATATTCAAGTAATACTGAATTTGTGGTAAAAATAAAGAGCATAACATTTTATATTATCACATTTTTATCGCCATATTTTTGGTTATGAATCCTTGACGTACATATAATTTTTTCTCTTCTTCTTCCTAAGATCGTAACAATAGGAATTGTATGAAAAAGAACGTAGATCTGAACGATTGTGAACTGTTTACGATGTGAGTTGTTTGTCTCGGTCTCTCCTGTCCTTTACGTAGATAGCATTCGAATGTATTTCTGTCAATAGGTCATGGATACCGTCAGTCGCCAAGCTCCAACAGATGGCTCATTGTGTTTAGACGTAGATAAGCCATGTCTTTACAACTTTGTGCTCAAATAAACTCTGATATGATGGAAACTTCACAGTAATGGACGTAATACCCGTCCGTGTTATTTCGTAAAGTATTTTGAAATAACGATATTAAAATGACTACAAGGTAGCTTGTGGGCTATTAGTTATTTATGTATAGAGTTTTTTATTTGTTGTTTTTGTTCAAAATGGGTTATATTTTGGATATTTAAGTGATTATTACGATCGATTATTACAATCAGTAACTTCAACTGGTCCAATTCTGGCGTGAGATCAAATTCTATACTTATTATTTCTGATTAATTTTGAATTGCATGCACAGAAACATAGGTTGGTAGCATAATAATACAACTAATAAAGAAGTTAAACTTTAATAGTCTTTACAGTTATCAGCCAGTATTCCCAAGTCGAAAGACCGAATGTAAAATTGAAAATAGAATCTAAAACCTCAAAGGGTAATAACAAATAAGGAGGTTATCGAGAATGATTCAGCGAGTAGCGAGCGTATAACACCATTGTCTTCGCTAACTTAAAATTAATAAGCGTAGTGACTCAGCACGGAATAAATCAAATTAGATAATATACACGGGCCATAATGAAACAAAATGTTGCGATAAAAGTCACAATTAATTTTATAATATCACAAGACAATAAGCCCAAGACGCAAGAATAAGGAGGACTCATCAATCAGCGAATCAACCGCTCCCCACTCCCCCTTTCTTTGCTCGTTACATATAATTAATCATTGTATATAATTAAAATTCCCGATGACATGGCGAAATTAACGGCGGATCCGCGGCGTCAACCCTTTGCGAAAGGTAGTTAAGTGGAAAAATGTTTAATGTTTACTTAAGGCATTTCGCGCTGCTTCGTCTGTTCAGTTTTATTAAACGGTTGCAGTCCTCATGCGATAGTTTAGTGCAAAGGATGTTATGTTCATCCAATCCTGTGCATCAATCGATGGTAGACATCCAAAGGTAGGTTAGCCAGTCACTCCTGCTTCATGAGAATGGTACAATAAAATAAATAAGGGTTGAAAAATATTAGGAGCTGTTAAGGGTATTTACACATGTTACCATAAATTAACCAGTATTTCGGTATCTACTTACCGTAGACGAAAAAGTTACACATGTTGCGACTAATTAAACGGTATTCCGGATATCTACAATAGAAGAAAATCCGTCGCCACTGATGGCACAAGAATGTTTGCAGCAAGACAGAATATTGATTGTTTTTTTACACCACATTTATTATACCAATAAAAGCACCGATTTGCGGCATGGGGCAGAAATTACTACGATTATAGTTGATGTTACTAAGAAATAACTAAAACCGCAACAAGATGTGCCCTGATATTAGTAGGAAATATTGTGTTACTTAAAGCTATTCAACGGACAGCTATAGACTTACGTACATACGTAACTTCGTAACTTCACTGCTGTAATCCCCGAAGGGGTATGCAGAGAAGTGTAGTATACTCCCAGTTCGAGAAGAAATAAAGATTGACTTCTTTTTAAACTAGGCATTTAGATAAAAAGCTTGCATTAATGTTTAGACGCAATATTCGATTTTAAGAAGAGTGTTTTAAAAACTTAAGAAGACTTATAAGTTACAAATAATAGAAAAACGCGCGCTTGTTAAAAACGCTCGTTTGTTAATGCATATCGAATAAGAATTATTAGTTTTTAAAATTGACGTTATCAAAACGCGCGCTTCAAAACACAAAATATGTAGGTACTTGCCGTTAATGTTGATTCAAAATTAAAATAACTAACTAATCCGGTAAGTAACTCACATAATATCCTAACACTAAACATAATTACACCGGTGAAAGTTAGTAAAAGCTGTACGACTACTCAGTTACTAGATTCGAGTTATTCTTGTAAAAACTTGTAGCACTGTTTACATTAAACTAACGCTTTGCCGGCCAGCAATAGAAGTAATGCAGGCCTCCTGCGTTTATTACTTGTTTCCTGTAGCCACGCTATGATTGATATATGGACGTGGCCGCTCGTAAATAGTCGAGCTTAGTTGTGGCGAACGTAAACGTTTTACTGCCTTATCATTCTTTCTGCGGTTTAAATTTAGTTAACTGAAATTATATATGTACATAGATAATTGTATTTGTATTCGCATTTAAATGTGGCACAATTAGACATATTATAATTATAATAAATTCGCATTACTATAAATTTTTGATATAATCGGACGTTCGCGGACATTGTTCTTAATTATTTGAATATATCAGGATTTAAAGCTGAACTGATTTTATCTTGTTTTATTCTTACAATAATTGATTTTTTACTGCACGGATTATGATTTCAAGGGTACTGAACACGAACGCAAGCTAGCACACCATCATCTTTAATTAAGCCGTGTCTCCTGTATAATGTTAAAATATTAAAGTGTAGAGCATTGTTCGGCCTTTCGTATCTTCGGTAACTGCTAGAACAATATGTAGCTTCATTATTGGGCGTCCGGAGCTAACAGCAACTAAGTAGATAACAATCGGCTAGAGGCTTGTTCGAGACACGAAATTAATTATAACAAGTTTGCTCGCGGATCCTGCGGAACAAAGCGCCGCTGAGTCATTCGGTAATTGCCTGCGCCGGGCTGCGCCTCATCGCGTTATCTTGGCCCTAGTGGAAGACGGTGACAATGTGTCTGGAGAATTGGATATCAATCACTATAATTACGTTCTATGTTAATTACTACAACCTGAATCCCTTCTAACTATTTATAAGTGATAGTTTAATTATTTAAAACCTGCTACCTTTTGACGTTTTTGATTCAAATACTGCCAAAACCGTCTTTAGAGAAATATGTGAGTTTCTATAATCACTGCATCCTTCCCTGTGACAGTGAAGGAAAACATTGTGAGGAAATCTACACAACTTAGACTTCTCCATAACGCTAATGCGTCCACAGTCTCCCAACCCGCACTTGATCACCGTGGTACACTAAATCCTTAAATCTTTTCAATCTGAGAGCAGACGTGTAACAAACAGGAGAACAACACAACTAATAGATGATAATTATTAAAACGACAAAAGATTAGGTAATTGAACAAAATGGAATATGTTAACGAAAGATTGGATGTTCAAAAACACATGAAGGTAAATAAAAGGCAGGGGAATAAAGTGACCCTATAATTCGCGTACATCTTAGTCCCACGCAACCATATCCAATATCGTGGCAGGCCCTACGAGTTTAAAAATGTAATAAGAAAAAATGAAACTACCAAAATGTATATGTTCGCGTAAATGTAAGATATTATTATAAAAAAGCACTATCATCATTATTATTATCAGTTCATTTTATCGGTGACACTGTCTTGGTCAATAAGACAAAAAAAATCATACATGTCCAGTTACAATGATCATACTTTAATGCTTAAAAGTAATAGTAATTCCAGAATAACTCTACTACAACTAATCTGTTCTGAACAAGTGTTTTCATTCCGTTGATGTATTTTGTACTCTCCTAACCCGCCAGAACAAGTCCAGCTATAGATACCCACTTGTCCTGTTTATACGCTCCCACGCTGGTTGTTTGGCGCGCCCGTTGCCATGACAACCGGTGATATATGAGCTCTGTCTTTCCCTTGTTCTTTACTGTTATTATCGATATCAGGTAAGTTCGAAGTTTAGTGCAATTTGTAGCGAATTTAAACAGTACTTTTCTAATGATATTTTGACATCGTACGGTTGTTTGGCGCGTGTTGGCATGGTAACGAGTCAAACAAAAATCTTTTTATAGTTTCCAATTAATGTTCAATAGTAATCGTTAAAAATATAAATAAACAAATATATATATATTAATTGTTAATTTAATATATTTAAATTGTTCTTGTTCTGAATATAGTTCAACGTCTTTTTCAAATGTGCCGGTTGTTTGCCGTCCGTTGCCATGGGTACTTATGACAAATGTTCTCGATTTTTCTTGCGTCATTAATATATTATTAGCCACTGTCTAATGTCTAATTAGTGTACGAAAAGACGATAAAACTGTATTTCATATTCATTTGTCATATTCAGAAATATTCCAAAAACTTAAAATGATATATTTAAATATGAAATTTTGGGAAGTAAAAGCTGGATTCAATTAAGTATGAAATACATGGATACATACTGTTTTTTTTTAATGTGTTTACATAAAATAAAGAAAATAAATAAATAAAAGGTTGTATCTAATTTAAGATCAAATATATGGAATTTAAAGGTAGTATAAAATTACATGTGAAATGGATGTAATTTAAAGGTTGTATCCAATTAAATTTGAAATTGATGTATCTATAATTATTGCTTAATCACGTTTTTCGACCACCACATAATAATCTCGTAATCTTATATAAAGGCTATTCAAAATCTATGAACATTATTATGTTGTGCCGGACGAATATCAACATGATATCCGTGATATGAATTATATACCGGTTAATATAATAGAATAAACGATTCTCTAAACAATAATTATTACCAATTACTACACAGAAAGCCCTCTACAATCAAAAAGGATGACTGGCATAAGTTCTTCGCCGCACGCGGCGATAAACCTATGCTAATCAGTTTTGAACCTTAACTACTGGTAATAAAGTTTCTTTATCATGTTATATGTTGTAACAATTATTAAGGACATGTTTCATCTCTTTCTGTGTCCAATCATTTTGATTGTTCCTCTCTATCTCATAACATGTTGTTTACATTTAATCATAGGATATATTTAAAAGAATTTATTATTTTCATATTTGCGTTTATATTATTTTTTGACGTATACTGTATAACTATTTTTATTAATTTTAATAGTGAAGTAAAACTTTAATTATAAGTACTTAGTGTGATAACATGAACTTAACAACTTGTAACGTTATTTTTTTTAATGAAGGAAAATTTTTACTTTGGCAACACTGTCTTTACAGAATATGGACCACATGTTCATGTATATATATTATAAACAATATTTCTTCGAGTCTTACAGATCGTTGATGAAAAAAACACGCAATTCCGTACATTTTTCAAAGTTTACTAACTTTGAACAACACCTAGCTTACACCAAACGCACCGTTCGACTAGTTATATTTTTAAGTACATTTCATTATAAAAGATTATTATTGTTATAACATAAATGGCAGCTGTCTGTGTTTGTCATGATGTGTTTATTATGCACGTATAAAGATTATTCCTTTTGTATGTAGATATATCGAGAATTTAATTGAAATGCAAAGACATTTTGTTTAACGACTTATAAAGTTATTTATAAGTGTTAATCGCTTAAGCATTTAAATGTTTGTTAGTTTGATTTCGTTTGTTGATTTGACTGCCTCGTTGGTCGAGTTCTTGCAAGCGCGACAGCTGTTCGAGAGGGCCTGGGTTTGATTCGTGAGTCAGGTACTATTGGGTTTTTCTAACTTGAAATTCGTAGTAGTGGCGCAGAGTCTGGTTTTGTGCCCGGTACATGGCAATAGGCTCACCACCTATTCCATGGTGGAACGTAAACACAACTGGTGCAACATGGGCGTGGACTACAGTTTTACCCACCTCATCGATAATTACAGGCGTGATGTTACGTTTATTTGTTAATAAATTTATTGCTACGGAGAGTTAAATTCTGAAGTTAAAAGAAATTTGAAGAATCTTGCGTATACTAGAATGTTCTCTAAGGCGTCTATCAAACCGCATTTATTGAGCGTGGCAGCCTATGACTGTGTGAGCCTTCTCATTCACAGGAAACTCGAGTCGAAGAATAGAACAGGGGAAGCATTGATGATAATCATGATGAATAATTATTTTAACGTAATATCTTACTGTGGCTGGTCAATATATGCTGTATAAAGAAACTTTTTTATTTTAAAAAACGAAACTTAACAGACCGCCACCAAATGTTGGGGTTGCTAGTTGGGAAAAGTAATTATTGCATCAGAGAGATAGTAAATGTTCTTAGGGGCTTTCAGGAGGAAAGGGTAGGAAAATAACATTTTTAGTACTCGTGCTTCATTTTTTTTACATGTGTTACACATTTGTATGTATTATGGAGGAGCGGAGCCCCCTGTCACATGTGTTGATTTAGTTACTTTATTAGGTGGCTTCAGCAATTGTTTAACTAAAATAAGTGACTTAACATATTTATGAGATTACAAACTGGTGCTGAGACAAGGTTCTTCTGTTGGTGTTAACTTAGTAATACTGTCCTTTGCGATCTGCTTGTAATAAGTATAACAAATCATAGATTTTTGCGGTAAGTGTAAATATTATAATATAAAATAGCCTACTTTTAATATGTCTTTCTTATTATAGATACTTCATTGTCATTCGCCTTTATTTATTGAAATATTTTTTAAAAGATATTTCAGTGTCAAGAATAAATTTCACAGAGTACTTTGTTACGAGGTTTCTTTATTATCATTGGCACTAAGGTTTACGGCCGGTAAAACGTCAAATTATAAGTGTTCATAATAAGGCAATAAATTTCATAACGACCCCCGCTTGCAACAATCTCGCCAACATAAATTTGTCAACACTTGTCTGGCAATACCATCTAACTTCTGTGTGTCCTTGCAGTGGCAACACTAACGCGGCGCGGGTTACCGTTTGTTGAATAAATCTAACGTAATATTGAATAAATATAGTAAAAAAATACTAAGCTTAATTTAATATTATATTCATCTGCTCATCATTAGAATTATAATTGTAAATCAAAATTCAAAATGTGATATCTTGGTACAATGAATAGTATTTTACAATATATCCTCAGTGTTACACAAGGAAATGCTAAGAAGTCATTTATCTACCACTTCATCGAGATACAAGAATGTGTGAAGCGTCAAGTGGGTCGTTTCTAAATGAAAAATTGGCGCCAAAAATAATTATATAGGTTAGAAGGTGACTGACCTATGAAGAGATTAGTATCACAATCAAGCTTAAAGCATAGACACTCACAAATGTCATTTGAAATGTACATGGTGGTGTTCTTATTTTTCTTTTATTTATTTGGAAATAGGCTCGCGGTTGGGCAATCTCACCTCATGGAAAGCGATACCGCCTAGGAACGCTCGCCTAAAAAGTGCCTGTTCACTCTTGTCTTGAATAAATCCAGGTTATAAGAATCGGGAATGAGCCCGCAAGGAATTCGCAGTCATAACAGTTCATCCAAAGATGATATTTCATCATCCATGCTCACAGATCCACAAGGAGAGGTAACAAACGCTACTAAAATGTCGTTTCATTGTCCTCAAATTCCTTGAACAATCATCAGTCCGGGGACTTTCGTACAGAACAAATAAACTGCGGTTGTGTTTGTTTTCGTATGCGACTTAAATTGGTTCTTCCTGGAATAATGGACGAGATCGGTATAATCGTTCTGTAAATACGTACCTATTCGTGTACTGATAAAAATAACAAGGATATTTGTACAGCGGAATCTAAGACTGTCATATCTTTTGTGTTTGCTGTGGCGTTCCAATATACAACAAATATATATGTATGTATATATTTATGTTAAGAACCTTTAAATCAGTAAATGATAAGCGACAAATTATTATTCGTTTAAAACCAGGTTTCTAACAGGGTAGGCAGGGAGCATCGAGTGCTAAATATCTTTGAAATTGAAACGAAAGAGAAAAAGAATACAAAAAGCATAGTAAATGAAACGCACAAAACAATATGGAATATTTAAAAGAGATCCGTTTCCGCCAAACGTATCTGTTGGTTACTTTAGTTGCTTATAACCTGTAATCGAAACCGGTTCACGCAGCATGGACTTACGGGGAGGGCATGCGATATCACAAAGCAGGTGTACCACTGAGCCTACTGACTCAATGAGAATTTCAATTCAATCCTTATATAGCGCCCTTGGATTTACTATCTGACTTAGAAAACGATACCACAACACTCGCGGCCGTGAGCAATTACGACAGCTACAAAAACATTACACGCGATTGCTCCTTTCAACAATAAATTCTTTAAGCTACATATATTGTAATTGCTTTATTCTGCTTCAAACGTATTAAAATATTGTCGCCACATGTAAAGTAAAAAAAATCCTTACTATGGTGTAACAACATATGTATATAACATCATGCTTATATTTCTTTGTAGGACTCGGCAGTGTAGTACACTCCCACAATGGAATAGGGGGGTACACTTATTGGATACAGCGTAGATATTTGGTATATTATACAGTAGAGCATGAAAAATACATTAAGATCATACTGAGTGCAACTCCAGCAATGATATCCTCATCAGCGGCTCCACTAAACATAAAACGTATTAAACATTTTATTCTGCAATCATCTTCAAACTGTAGTTTGCTATTGAATAATCCTTATCGAGAGCCAGCCGAAAGTTCTACAAGTATGTGGTCTTATCTCGATGGATTTGAGATCAGAATCAAACGGGCGGTATGAGGGTGTGTGTATAACCCGTGTTTAATAATTTAGCAGCCCCGTCCCTCGCCGGTGGTGAATAATGGATGCAACAATAATATGAGTAGACCGTCTCCGAGCTCTATACTTAAGTGCATACAGCCTCCTGCATGGCTTATTTGTTTATAATCTTACGACAACAGCAGTGTTGTATTCGAGTGTGTAGAATTTAGAATTTTAGCATTGATTAAAAAAAATACTCTTGTGTGTTATGTGCAAATTGTCAATTTTAAAGTTATTTTTATGAAGGTGAGATTTGTGTTCTCGATCGGTGTTCTCTGCCTAACCCATTAAAGACCTAGCGTGATGACTTAATAATAGAAGTTGTTGTATATAATATACAATGAGATTTATCATGAACCAATTAAGTCAAATATATTATATGGGCTATATAAAATGTAAATATGTTGCCCCATTCATCTCCTAGCGAATGTGAAGTTCAGACGTGTGTGTATATATTTTATCTATATTACAGTTTCAATTATGGCACTCGTCAGTTTATCTATTTTTATGAATGTTAATCTCGAATGGCTGCAGTCGGCGCGAGCTCATGAAGAAAGGCCTGGTATACATAGGTCCGAAACTAGTCGATCCATTCCGAAAAACGTACGTAAGTTGGACCGGTACGTAGGTATGTATGTATGTATGTATATAATCAAATGTCATTAAAATAAAAATGATTATCATCATCATCAGCCCAACTCAGTCCACTGCTGGACATAGGCCTCCCCCTCCTCCCATTATATGCTGCCAAAAATATTTTTTTATTTTTTATTATTGTAAATACATACTAGTATTATAAGCGAATGTCACTTTCTGTCTGTCACATTGAAAACTGATTATGACATATTTGTACTAAGAGGAAGGCCATGGACTATTTTTAACATATTATTATGTATTTTTAAGAAATTAGAAAAAAATTATATTTAATTTTGATTTCGATTAAACCATATTACTGTTAATGTGTTTCAATTTCTTAATCATATCGTTTTTACAATACCTTATGTTTGTTATCATGCTAATTAGTATAAGTTGATACTTACCGTTCTAATTAATTAAAAAATAAATGAGTTGGTTCTAAAAAATGAAGTATTTCTTTTCTCGTCAATGAAGGTTAATTAGAGAGGGTTATTTAGAAATAAAATATAAGTAAAATTATATTAAGATATTGTTTTTAGAATCAAGGTACTCAAATTATTTGTAAAAAATCGAATTTCCTATTTACGTTTGGCGTCGCAGAGTTAACAGGCTGTGTTACAACTTACATGTGTGATAAATAAGTGAAAAGCCGTTTCAAATGTTTACAAATATCTGCGACAAACAAAGTCACTTTCGAATGCGATTAATTAACGGAATCCACATCTATTCATGTCGAGTAAGTATTGATAACAAAAGAACTTTCGAAACTTCCATGGCACCAATTCCAAATGGTTTTAAGCAAGCTTCATTAGCATAGCAAGCGTACTTCCATTGATACCCCTTTATAACTAAGTAACAGACATTAATGAATTGAGGGAATGACAGCACACTGCGGGTGCGTTTATATAGCAGCCAGTTGTCATAACAGGCATGATACTAAAACATATCCATTACATAAGTACAATTAAAAATACTAATTAATTAATTGATGTCATCAATTATTAATTCTCTATTACATAAAAATATTTGTTCAGAAGCGTTGCAAGTATTTCGTTTTAAATTATTTTTTTAATATTTAAAATGAAAATTAAAGAACAACAACTTTAAATCATATCTGCTAGTATAACGTTTTAGTTTCTTGGCGATCACGAATAATAATTAATTCAAATAGCTAAATTGCAATTGGTTTAGTGATTAACGGCTAATTTATTAATAAAGGATTCCGTACTAATCGCCAGTGTTGTACATACATACGTGCGTATACCGTGTATTTGCATGAGGGTGCAGTAGAATGCATTTAATTCGTTAATAAATCAGGCTGCGGGGGTGGCAGGGGTTCATTAGACAGATCGCCCGGGGCCTTCCGGGGAGACTTGCCCATACCCGAGCTTCTATTGCTACTTGCTGCATTTAATTTGGTGAATACATGATAGACAGCGCACGCTAATTCAATCACAACCGTAATTAATTTCGTTTTAACTTTCAAAGCATATTTTATTTGGACTAATTGCTAACTCCGCTACCTTCTGCTTTCATATTTGTGTTATTCGGCACTTATGTTTGTCAAGTAACAATTATCGACTTCAATAAAACTCGAATATTTTATTAAAATAGTTGAGACTTCGTGGAAAATCTTACCTAAAATAAGTTATTAATTGGCTCGCATAAGTTGGCTTATCGCTGGCATAAATTAGGTGAGGCAAGGTAGATATGCTCGCGCGGGCGCCTCGTCCACGCACGTAGTGAAACTTTTAATTGCATTCAGCTCTATCACTGTCGTCAACAGTGCGAGTTATGAACGCCCAAGCAAATATACACTTTTATATTAAAAAGTTGCCAGCAACAAACGACGGTATAGGTTAATTTGAAACGGCTATAAATTGACGTGTCCGGCCTATTCTTATTTTAAAAATTTTTCAACTGTAAAAGCTACCAGCTGAAGTTTATTATTTTTGACGTTAGCATTATTGATCAATATTCGTATACTTACGTTAAATATTTTTGACGGCTGATGGGATGATTTTCTTACCACAATATAGAGTAGAATATTGTGTCCGTAGTCAAAATGTATGTTAGGAATAATTGAATCTGGTGCACAACGGCATGTGACAGACAGTATGTCTAACAATGTTTGGTATTAGAATAAGTCCGGAATGGTAATATCACAGGAATCATATTTTGTTATCGGAGCCAATGTTCTCGTTCATAAGAAACACGATGTCCTCAGAAATAATAGTTACAGACGGTATGTATGCACAATGAAACTTTTTAAAAATTAAATTGTCGCAGAGTATCCGCTCGCTGGGTAGCATAAACATGAAATAATGGAGGTCAGGACCGGACGAGAGACTCATTAATTTAGATGATTGTACAATTATCTAAATATAAGCGGGGCGAGACGGCCATGCGGGAGGGTGTACTTCAACCCGAAAAGAGGAGGGGCGGGCATTCGTTTTTAATTAAACCGGCGATGAAATGAAGTGGTCCGTGTAATATTGCTTAGACATATTTTAAAAATTAATTTTGAACTCGTTAACGACTCCGCCGGCTAGTCGATGCCGTAAATAGCGTGGGCGTAATGATGTGACGCATTATCTCGAAATGTCCAGTGTTGTAGGGAACGCCTCATAAATTTTTAGTAAATTAAATTTTGTACGATTTCTTAAATAAAGTCCCTTATTTTATATAACCCATTAATTTATTTATAAATTAGTCTGATTTCGATCACTCACTCTCCGGTCCCGCTGAGCGCTCTCAACGAAGGGTTTGGCTCCCTCCTCTTCTTTATTTGTTTTTCGTTAAGGTTTTAATTAAAAGTAGGTTTATTTTAAAGAAAATTGATGTTCAAAGTAAATAAATCCTTGATGGTTTAATTATCTCTTTGTAATTGAGTTTCACCTGGTCATTAAATAAATTTAGCATTGTTCTAGACGGTCGCTCATGATAATCAAGTTGGTGATAGTCTTAAAGACGGAATAGCTATAATTTTCGGTACTTTTGGAAGTTAAGGTAGATTTTAATTTAATGGGGCAGGTAATATTTCTAACTTTTAATTAAAATTGATTACATTTCTTATAATTCTTTTAAACATTGTTTAATAGCTCTAATTATATTATACAAGTTACAGTCTCAATTCATCGTATTGTTGTCAATGTATGAAATATAATAAATAAAACTGTATTGATACAAGTTGACCGTTACATTGAATTATTTACGAATGTATAAAAATTTGGTACGCGGAAAAAAATTTCTTAATCTCATACGATAAATCGTTTAATCACACATTTTAATACTATAATGGCTACATTATTCGCTCCTATGTAAATATGAAGGATTTCGAGTTTAAAAACAACAATCGTTGTTTATTAAAGTTATTAAAGTATCTTTATTAGCTCGCAATTGTTGCTCATACATCCACTTGTTCTTTGCTGTTCGATTCATTGCCGATTTCTAAGTAAAAGCGGCCAGTTACTCTTGCACGCGCACGTGGTATTTTGTCCGAGCCATTTAACAGCCGCGCATTCCTTTCGTCTTTCTCCTTTGCGTTGCATTCAATATTACATTGTCATAGATGTAAACGTATTACAATTTTCAAATATTACAGCAAACATCTGTTTACAAACAGAGCGCTTGGTCTCCGGGCGACGTGACGCAGTGTTGTTATTGTTTGAGCGTCTCACTTCGTCTACAATTATTCTTCCAAATAGTTACCTAAAGGCTGTGTCCTTTGGGATCCCTTCACAGCGTGTCCAGGCTCGGTGCCTCGACGGGACCGCGCCGGTCTCCGGACCGGCACCGTTGCACCAAACAAAAAAAAAACTCAACAATAACAAAAAAAACACTCAACGTAAAACTCAATAAACTACACCGCCGAATGCAGTCTTCTACCTTTCGAGTTCGACAGGACAAAAGGCTAAACACACAAAAACTTCCTTGTAAAACTTTAAAACAAAAACTGTACAGAGAACTTCGAAAAAAGTAGTGTATTTTGTGGGGATCAACAACACCTCCCCTCGCGGCGTTTCGGTCGCAACTGAGCCACGCGGTCGCGCTGTGGCGGGACGCGGGAGGGGGGCGCCGGTCCCGCACCTCCGCGGTATTATTTGATTAATTCGCCTCCCCCTTGTATACTCGCCGAGTCGTCATTACGACGATGAACGTTAAGTTTTTAAATTTGAGCGCGAGGGCCGCAACCTTCACCTACTGCTTAATACTTTAATTGAATTAATTAAGGTCGACGGACGCTAACAAAGATTAGACGTTAATAAGCAAATGCTGAAAGACTCAGCCCGTTCATGGTTAATTACAGCGGTTGCGGGGCTCTTGCAAAAAAAATCCCTGCTTGAAATAATGAGTAATACCTACCAAGGAACGCAAACCCCGCTAATTGGAGTGCATTTGCATACTGAAGTTAAAATAAAGTCAGAGTGAGTTATTTTGACGAAGTCGAATGGCGGCAACGACGGGCTAATAAGGAAGGTGGGCAATGTTACGTGCGTGTGCGACAGAGATACTAAATCTAGAATTTGCATACTTTACTGTTTCAAGCAAGAACAAAATGTAAACAGAAGTCATTACTTCAGTTCCGTTACATAATAAATCTATTTTTTTCTTAATATTAAAACAATAAATTAATTCTGTTATCGCTAACTAAATAGACACGCGCATTATTCAATGTAAAATTAAAAAGATCTTTGATAAACCTGTATTTCTCACTAATTTAGGCATTACAATAGTTTTTTAATCAAGAAATCTTAGCCACTTTAAATGTAGATACGTTCTAGTCGATATGAATGCAACGCATTACATTTTAAATTACCAATTAACCCGACAAAAGCTGGCTTTAATTAGCGGTTGGCTGTTGACCTGCCACGAGAAGTATTCCCACGGACGAGCAATACGGCAGGCTTAGCTGGCGGGGAAGAAGTAACTCAGCGACTCAGCGGCTCAATGACTCTGCGACTTAACGACTCCGCGACTCCGCGACTCCGCGACTCCGCGACTCAGCGTCTTAACGACTCAGCGACTTGTGCCTCTATAGTTTTATTAAAAATGAAATATTAAAATCATACGCACTACGTATTATTACACTCTTTATATCAGCTTCATTAATAAATACGGTAACGTGTTTTTCTAATTGTTAGATATTAATGGATAATGTCATAACTTTACATAGGTATTCATTCCCGTACTTTTGTATGAATAAATGCGGTTGAGTTTAATGCTTGAAGTAAAAACCTGTACTCCTTTTGGCACACTTATAATTTCTATAGAGAAGGAGTGCCGAATGCTAATATTTTTTAAAAATAATGCCAAATACACTAAAGTAATCACAAAAACGCGACGAACGCTCTTATACCCACACAAAGATTCACACTGTACAGACATGTTTACGTCCAATATAAAAAGAGGTTATAGTAACAACTTAGTCATTTTAAGCAAATCTATATTATCTAAAAAATCAATAATGTGAGCTATGTAAAGTAATCTTAGCATTGGAACACTATTTTTATTACAGTTTTTTCGGGAAAGAATAGGTATACCAAAAATTAACCCATTATAGCCAATATGCATCAAAAATATGACTAGGTATAAACAAATAAAACACTACAGGATAAAAAAAGGGGGCGGTTATTTTATGAAACATGCAAATTCATAAATTTTGATTTTTTCAACTTAAAATTAAACTTATCCTCTCATATACGAGCTATGTCTGACAAACAATTAATATAATTTTTTTGTAGTCTCACGAAATGTCACACTAAGACTGGAAAAAAATTATCAAAATTATTATATAGAGAAGGAGCGCAGAATGCTAAAATGTATGTGTAATAAGTATTACAAAGACCTTAAATTGAGTTAAATAAACCATTTATTATTTACGTCCCCATTGTCAATGACAGCCATGAGACGGATGGTTGTCAATAAGTAGTACAGAGGAAGGATTATATAGGCTTTGTCTTTGACATTAGAACCTAGACATCGCTCAAACTGATTATTTTATGATTTACGATCGAATTTCGATCGCTACTGGACCACTAGTAAGAATTAATAAGCGAACTCATACGAATATTTCAAATTGTAGAAATATTTGTATATTTTTTTATAACTTTTTGTACTTAGTACCTTTTGTACTTTCACAACCAGCCGAGCTCGCGAATTTATACATACGACTATATATTATCTTCTTCTATATATAATCTTCTTCTTCTTTATATATAAAATTCTCGTGTCACAATGTTACCATACTCCTCCGAAAGGAATTTACCGATTTTTACCAAATATAATATGCATCCATATTCAGGTCTGAGAATCGGCTAATATCTATTTTTCATATCCCTAAGTGATAAGGGTTGTCCACTCCTAATATTTTTTTTTAATTTTTCGACAATTTTTTTTTATTTTTATTTTTCTGTAAAGTGGCATTAAAAATACATACAACCCAAAATTTTTACCCTTCTATCACCAATCCCTATTCTTTAATAGCCAAATTAGTAGATTTAGTACTTCGTATAATAATATAATAAATTTAGTACTTCGATACTACTTAATCGGTACATAGTATAAAACGAAGTCGCTGCGGCTGTCTGTACGAATTTTAATGTAGTTTTCTTCAACAGATAGAGTAGTTCAAGAGGAAAGTTTATACATATGTGATGTCGTAAAAACGCATTTTTGTGCGCTTACATTGCAAACACTTTCCCAACCATACAGGATAAATCAAAATAATGTAGTACGGAAGTGTATATTTTAAAATGGTCTACAAAGACGTCTTTGATTGTATATGTCTATCTCCTATAAATAAGCCACAGTAACCATTTTTATCTTTCACATGTTACAAAAAAAGAATGGGTTATTGACGAAGCTATTTTAAACAACACTGTATTATTTTCCATGCAATGAAATACTTTAGTTACGTTGTGTATGTAATGTACATTAAAACGGCCCTTTACAGAATATCATTAAAATGAAAATTTTAACACATAGCAGAGATTTTAAATGCGAGGGTAAAGGAACAGATTGTTAGGCGCTACGAAGTTCGCCGGGTCAGCTAGTATAAGTATAAAATTATATTATTGTTGTATGATCAAGCCACGTCTCTTACGGATAGGCAAAGAACACCGAGTACCAAATACCTTTATCCTTACAGACCTGTTTCTCCTTTTACATCGGATCAAGGAGCGAGTCGTAAACTTTTTGTATTAAATACAATCAATGTAAATTACTTCAGTCGTTGCTGGAATAACATATACAAACATGCAGATAAACAGGCAGAAATTTTATAATTAGCTGCATTGTAATGGCTTTTTGCCAAGTAGCCCTGATTATTATTTAAAAGTATTAGATTATCGATTTATTTAAGAACAGATTAGTAATACTATAGTGCTTTTTAAATCGGATATAACCTGACAGATTATTCCATGTCCGGTGTAAGGTCAGGCTACTCGTTGTAGGGTGGGTTGATACAATAATTTGGTTGCCAGCATTATCTGGTTAACTCAGCGCCGATCGATCAGTGCGGGCGCAGGTGGGTCGCGCACCTTTGTCCCTTACCACGGCACCTTTCTAATATAATTTTAATAATTTAAAAGATAATTTCTAATTAATGTTTAGTCTATTATATTAGCTTTTTTTTGTAGCTATAGCGCGGAGGCCACCTGAAGTTTTGTTTATTGTAATGTAAAATGAATTGTGTCTTTCCTGTAGTTTACAGGGTACCTATATAGTAAATGGGGGTAGTCTTGTAATTAATTCAATTTCTTAATTATAAGATTTGTTAATCTTAGTTATACATACTATCTTAGTAATAGTAATCTTCGAAAAAGTGTCTTAGTAATAGTGATTTATCTACTTTCAACCTATTAACGTACCGAAATTGTTGGAAGCCGGGAGATAATGTACCACGCTGTTATGCTGTAGGTTGTGAGACACCGCATCAAGAACCTCTTTCTGTTCCATACATACATATATCCATACCAACAGGACGCTGACACCCATAAACAAGTTTCAATGACTGTTATTTGCTGATAACAATCGAGAATAACTGTTCGCTCAAAGTAAAACTTGCCGTAAAAGTTGTCACCTAGTGGTCATACAACCAAAAACTGATTGCAAATAACTTGCAAATTGCAATGTAAATCTATGTCACAGCTATAGTTAAGCTTGAATGTTATATTCATATGCTTAGAAAAACTATTATTTATAACTTTTTGATCTCATTATTAGTCATATAAAAAATTTTTATTCTTCAATTTTGATTTTTTACATTTATAACAAACGAAGGACGCCCATTGCCTAAATCTATGAAAAATAAACATAGATGTCTCATTTGAATTATACTACAGGGGTCAAGGAACAATATTTTAAATCTTGAACAATTTATGGCAAACAAACTGAGGACATTCTGATACGAGTGGTCTATTCACATATGTACATTGCCTATTATACAATAGAATCTCAAGAGCACGTGGGCAGGTAAAATTCGAACATACTATTTGTTAGTGACGTGACAACCATCCTTGACACATGTAAATGTGTCTCGCTTACACATAAGAGCTATTTTGAATGTACATACGTAAATAACCGAATAGCCAAATTGATGTAATGGATTATTTTTTGCGAACGTCATTCGTTTTGCGTTCTTGACGTCACGTGTACCTCACTTACGTAACGTTTTGAATGAACTGCTATGAATATTATCTTGTATAAAATAATAACACCGGCATGTATATTATTAAAAATTTGATTTATGATCGTTCTGACTACGACTGTTATTGTAGATTAATTATTCCACGATATACTATGTCGGTTTTCTGTTACAAAATTTTGAAATTCGATCTCGGTGACGGTTAACAAATTTCTCAATGTTTCTTATGTTGTATTAGAATTATTTATCAGTGCGTCATTAGTAATATTTATTATTTGTGCCATTACCGTGAGATTCTTAATCGGTGAATGAAATATTGAGCTCGTGATATTTCATGGTACGGGCAGAATCGTACGATCAGCGTTCGGAGCGAGATCCGTTCGGAAATTAATCTTTGTTTAAAGTTAATGGACCTTATTAATCATGGGCATTACGTCTACATGAATATAATGTGGTAATCGGTGAGTCGGTGAGTCAGAGCATAGATACCGAGGCTTTATTACGAAAATTGTACCGTTACAACCTGATCTTAAATGGGTCTTGTTACAGCGAGTGCACAGACTAATAAGCAGAAAGGTAATTGACATATTTTTAAGGATACTTTTTGTAAAATATTTGAAATCGAATTTTAAGCAAGCCCGATATAATATTCTATTTTATAGAAATCATAGACAACGTGTGTGCGTAACCATAGATAATAATGTGCCTTTTTAATCAGTTTTTTTATTTATATTAATGTGAGTATTTTTTACAACAGCTTTATAATTCCAGCCATGGTTGGAAACATATGATATACTTTACTGTTAGATATAGTTATATATTTCTGCAGTGAAAAAATATTTAATAATAACCTACATATAGTCACCGTCCGATAAAGGAAAGATATTTTGACGCTTTGTAGTATAAATATTAGTACCGACTTGTAACTCAACACATAAGTAGTTTAGTGGAAATTGTAAAGGGCTCTACATTAGACAACTATGAATATGATTTTGCTGACAGTGACTCGTATTTTTCTACACATCTTGCAGACGAAGTTTCTTTATTTTAGATATCTTACAGAATATTATACTTTTTAAAAACGTTTACCTGTTATGATGATTTAGGATATAAGACAGGAAAAAGTGCTAAATAAACAAAAGAAAATAGAAGTATTACGTAAGAAAGCTGAAGTATTTTGAACAATACAAAATTCATATAATCACTGGTATTCAATGTCAGTTCGGACTAGCAACCAAAAGGCAACAATTAGAATTAATTTAAACTCCTATCCAGCCCTTTATACGTACAGCCATTTTAAGTGGAGCCCAGTTATGTCTCTATTTTATGCAAGAGATGTCCGAACAAGGGACAATTAAGGCACGCACACACTGCACCGCCGCAGTTCGTAAATGAAGAATAGTGTCGTGCACTGTGAATGAGCCTTAATGACTGGCCCCGCACCTCGCCCACGTTGCTCCTGATAATTTGGCATTGTTGTGTGACAAAGATGTCTGTGCCATAAAGTTGATCAACATTTTATATCACAATATATTTTAATTTGCAATAATGTGATAATAAAATGTGTTACAATAATTTTTATCAACGTTATAAATATTTTATGTCCAGTGTATTGTAATAGACTCGCCTTCTATTTCATGGTGGAACGTTTAACTAACTGTAGAAACGTGCGAGTGTACTGTACTCCTCTATCCACCCATTTGGGCAAATAAGGGCGTGATGTTATGTGTATATAATAATTTAATAAGTGATATATTTTTGCATGGGAAATAATGACAACAAATATTATATGCGTAAGCAATATACGGACAGATAAAATGCACTTCCTCCATTTGTGGACAGGAGGTCGCCACCTAATAACTATTCCCACTCATCCAGAAAAGGCTGGATAATAAGTAATTGTACTATGGAATAAAGGCATATTTTAATGTTGTTAAAATATTTATTTTCGGTTATTTGTCAAATTTTACCTCACATAATTTCAAATATTATATGACACTTCTTATTCGTTCATTTATTATTGTCTACCATTATACAAAGCACGCAAATTTACGTCCTACACTAAGCTTTACGATAGTAAAATCGCATTATCGCAGTGTGAACGGAGCCTTAGCAGAGCTTTGACTCTACCGCTCCCTTCGCGCTTGATAATTCGATACGGTTGTATTTCGCACATTTTCGTATAAGAAAATGCCATTACGTAACTATAACTCTACATGTTCCTTTTAATATATACTATACAAAACTAATTTTGAAAACTATGTAGTAATCAAAACGATCTTTGGAAACATTTTAATTAATAATGACCTAATTACTTCACATACATTTTCATTTTTTTTATATAAAAGAAACGAGTCAGTTCTGTAAGGATGGAGATAATTGGCAAATTATGATCTCTGCTTACCCCGCAAGAGACTGGGCTGACGACATAATAATTTCAAAAAAGTAATTTAGAATTTCTGATGGTGACTCGAAGTCTGGATCTGTGCCCAGTATATGACATTAGGCTCACCACCAACTTGCATGGGACGTAAACGTAAGGGATGAAACGTGGGAGTGTACTACTACACTGCTCTGCCTACCCCTTCGGGGATTACAGGCGTGATGTTATGTTTTTTTTTAAGTAATAAAAATAAGCTAAGTAATCATTATCATCATCATTATCAGCCTACTCCCGTTCACTGCTGCATGCTGCTGCACTCTCGAATAGCACGCTACTGAGCTCGATCTTCAGTTCTTCGCATCCAACCACTGCCAACCACTTTGCGTATATCGTCACTGCATGTAGCTGGAGGGCATCCTACGTTACGTTTGCCAAGTCGCGGTCTCCACTCCAGAACACGTCTGCTACAGTAGCTATTGATTCTGCGACAGATGTGACCAGCCCACTGCCATTTCGGCTTGCTAATCCTTTGGGAAATGTCGATAACTTAGTTCTCTGTTGGATCGCTTCATTTCTGATGCGATCCTTCAAAAACACACCGAGAATAGCCCTTTCCATAGCTCGCTGAGCGACCTTTAATTGGTGGACCAGTCGCACCGTGAGTGTCCAAGTCTCGGTTCCGTATGTCATAACAGGTAGGACGCACTCATTCAAGTCTTTCGTCTTCAGGCTTTGCAGTAGCGGGGACGTAGATACCTGACGAAGTTTCTTATATACTGCCCAGCCAAGCCGTATTCTTCTGCAGGCCTCCGCTAAGTAATATGTACATACATCAAAAGCAGTTTATTAAGCTAGATGCACACTAAACCGCAGTAGTTAGACCCAAATAAGTATATTGTCTTGCAATGTGGATGTTTCTTTATGAAGCTGCAGCTCTCTCGTCCATTACACACTTGATAATTCCACATTGTAGTAAATTCGGCATTGTTCTAGATTTGGGGTTGTCGCGCGAAGCTCTACAATCTGCGTCGTCTAATTTAGAGTCCATTAATGCCTTGTTACTTCTATGTGCTTTTAAAATATCATTCCTTAATCTCGTACAGTTTTAATTATCATGAACCCGTTTTGCAGTTCCTTCACTATATTAAATTCTCTATAATCATCATCATCGGCCTGTAATTGTCTACTGCTGGACATAGGCCACTCTAATAGCAAGTCACTGAGTTCGACCTTCAGCTCTTCGCATCCAACTACTGCCAGTCACTTTGCGTATATGGTCACTCCACCTAGCTGAAGGGGGTCTTACTCTACGTTTATCAAAGTATGGCCTCCACCCCAGAACACGTCTATATTAAATTAATCTTGTACAATTTTAATCATCAAAGTCGTCTAATATTTTAACCGTTTCGCTATTGGACACGGGTCTCCTCTCTGAATGAGAAGGGTTAAAAGCCATGGTCCGCCAGGCTGGCCTAGTACAGATGGGCAGACATCGCATGCCTTAATAAAGAACATTATGTAGAATTGTAACACAGGTTTCTGCGCGATGTGTACCTGCATCATTACAGCAAGTAATTTGTTTTCGTAAAAGCCCGAATAATTTAATATTTTTTTTTTATATTGGGTATACGAAAAAATAGACGTTTAAAGAATTTGAAAATATCCGGATTTGTAAACAGTGCATGGCAATAGGTTTACCACTTTTTCCTCGGTGGGGCGTAAAGGTAACTGGTGAAACATGGGAGTGTAGGTATTACACTCCTCTGCCTATGCCTGCGATGATTACACGCATGATGCTCCTTTTTTATTCTATAATTAAAAACTACACTGGTTAGTTTTCAATATTAAATAAGTCGAATGTTAAGGCCTGTTGCACATTACATCATGTCAGTTACGCGCAAACGAGAATATTGTCTTTCGTTGTGAATGTTCCTTAATTACGAGCCCCAGCACTCACGCCTTAATGCATACGCTTTTAAATCGTAATTAATTTTACATTGTTATCTCAAATTTATTCCTCATTGCCAATGAGAAGGTTGTTTTTTGGCGAAACCGAACATTTTAATGAACGAGATTGTGATATTTTATTATGGTTCCTTTTATATATAGTCCACTTTAAATTCCTTTGTGTAAGCGGTAATCGTGTATTAAACTAGACAATATTTTTATACTGGCATCTCTACGTATTAAATCTCGTGTGTGATTGAAAAACTACATAACACTTATACAGAGTGCTCGAAGTGATCTATTATTTATAATCAGTATATACTGGCTGATTACGTAACTATTATGTAGTGTATATCTATCTATATACATATGTAAGTGTAATGAAATAAAAATAATTCCAGCAACTGTTTGCGCTGTATAATACTTCGCGTTGGAAAATCCACAGAAGTCACAATACGCTAAATGACCGCCACGCAAATGAAGAATATTGTCGTCCACTGTGAATGGCCTTTAATGACGAGCCACCACTGCGCCCACGGCGCGTATACGAGTACACATGTTATTTTAACACATAACTTGTCCCGAGGCCTAATGGACCATTCGCAGTTTTAACATGTCTATTAGTTTTTTTACATGTCCGTAGTTTATTTTCACCTTCCATAGTTCATACATAGATATTACTATACAATTTGATATATTCTTCAAATCCTGTCCAATTTTTCGTTTGAGTGAATTTTAAGAGAATTATACTATATCATACAGCATCTGAGACTGTACATGTCGCTTTCTATCAGGTGAAATTGCATCTCAACGCAAGCATGTTGTTAAATAAAAAAAATGATTCTATGACATATTGCAATAAAAAAAAGTTCATCTGTTTTTTTCATTATTGGATTTTATTATATGAATTTTGTAGTAAAGATACTACAATAATAGATTTATATAAACTATACGTATCGGCTGTTATGAAAATTCAATAATAGAAAGCGAGCAGATGTTTCAATTGAAATTCTTTAAGTGCCACATTACCCATCGACCATTGAAGTTCGATAGACAAGATTATCCAGTCTATTGTAGTGGAATCCTCATTGTGCGCACATGCGCTATTGCCGCGCACTTGCGCTCGTGGTTGTACCTACGAACATTTTCTACCTGGAAACACCGCCAGCCACGATTTCAAGGAAACTGGACCCGAGACATTACCCACTTATTGCAGTACCTAATGGTTTGTTAGTGGAGGCACCGACCGGTACTACCTTGCTATGCCGAGATTTAGTGAGAGCGTGGTCAAGCGATAGAAATGAGAGGTTGTTAAATCTATATGGGGCATTTGTTTTTTAGTTCTGAAATAATCGGTGACACATAGTGTATCTACTATAAACTTCAGATTTAAAACTTTAATTTAGCTTATTTTTTAGCTGTCCTCAACGCTTCCTCTGTTCAATCTATATTATTAATTGCTCCTATTAATTTGGCATATACATATATCTGCACTGTACATATATTTTAAATAATTTCTATTGCTATTATATAATCACGTCATGTCGTTTACAGAGTAGCGAAAGAGCAGTGAGTTCCAAATATTTCTACTATCTTTTCAAACCACAAACAATCATTAATAAAAAAAATCTAACCTATACTGTATCGCTGGTAAGTTCGCGATAAGGAAGCCGGTTATTCATTTATTACATCGAATACAGCATTTCGAGCCACGCTTGTATGTGAACGCCAGAACATTATGTTAACTGTTTTAATTTTCTCATAGCTAACGCAGCTCGTAACCTATAAACGTTCTTAAAATAGCAAAAATTCCCCGAACACTCAAACTAGAATGGCATGTAACATTCTGAACATAATATACACCAACGTTACCAGTCGTGAAGCGCAGATGAACTGGCGAACGGTTATTATAATGTATATTACGAGATACTAAATGTTGAAGATTGCAATAATGGCAACACTCGTCGTGACGATACAATTTATACGTGCGTAGACTGGAACTTGGATCTTTTGTGATATTTTCTGTTCTGTTAAAAAATTTCTTTTATTAGATTTTTAAAATTGTAAAGCAGCTGTAAATGTACATAAATATATAATCATTTCATTTCCATTCTGCTAACAAATACAATTAATGGTATGATTTTACGAGCATTATTGTTTCAAGTATATTGTTAAATCTGTAGTTAAATCCGTCAAAATGAAGCTATAGTCATGGCGGACATTTGGTAATTCCCGCGTAAAATTAATTAAAAATGTTTCGTGGATAGAAAAAGCGCACATTACGCTATTCGTGTATTTAATTGTTCTCTTTGATCACGAATGTATATATTTTACAGAGTGATTTCATAAATGGAATACGTTTGTGTTTCCGAGAATGTCGTAGAACAATCTAATTAGTTCGATATTTTTACAACTGAGGCCGCTGCTGCCAAATGCCTCAACACCGTAATATACTATTTTTATTAACATTTTCAATGTAATTGGCATTAACGTGAGGTTATGTCACAAACTTTATTGCCATTTAATAACATAAATATTTCTCGTGTGCGTTTCAAATCACTTAACATTTTAATGTGTGCTATTAAAATCACAAGCCTAATGGATAACTGTCAGCATTTATCTCTGTTTATTACTGTGTTTCCTTATTTATAATGAGTACTTAAATATTTCTTTGGATCACAATACAAGAAAATTTAAACCCGTCTATTTCTGAGTGAATTTAGGTTGATATTAAATTATTTTACAATACGAGTTACTATTTTAATGTATATTGTCATTAAAAAAAATATATGTTTCTTTACTAACTTTCGTTAGTATTTTCCAGAAGCACGGAAAATGAGAATATTGGTATTGATAACCGACAACACCTACAGAATAGTTGGCTGAAATTTTACCTTGGACCAGAGGTAGTCGAAAGAAAATGAGCCAGTTTTCGATGTTGGATTTGAGCAATATCTATATATCTGCAATCATGCTTATTTTTTTGCTTTATTAAGCTCACTTAATTAGAATTTACAAGTGTGATTACAATATGTCTGAAGATATAATTGAGCGTAACAAGCCTTAACAGGAAGGATTTGCTTAAGTCAGTGTAAATTATTTTTTAAATGCACAAACATCACATAGAATCACAAGCTTCATGATGTTAACAGATATATAATATGTATATTTTAAATGCATGTTGTGGAATTTTCTAAGTTTTCAAGTAGAAATTTCTAGTATTTGCTCGGAGTCTGGATCTGTGCCCGGTGTATGGCAATAGTGTCACCACCTATTAAATCGTATGTAAAACGTAACTGGTGAAAGGTGGGAGTGTAAAAACTCTTCTGCCTACCCCTTTGGAGGTTACAGACGTGATGTTACGTTTATGTTGTGGATTATAGTAAAAGTTGTTTGTGAATCCTGTGCAAAAAATACAAGCATGATCACAACACAGGTGCAGACAGGGCGCGATGACCCAGGCCCCTGCGGACTGATTCACAAAGGAAGCGTTGATGCGGCGCACGGATCGCTTGACCCTTCACATCCAACCTCAACAGCTGCTGACGTATCTTTATTAGTTTCACTTCTATGGGGTTTTGAAGGGCAATGCAGTCAATGTACTCGCTGATGAATTTATCTACATTTTACAACTTAATTACGATTTATGATACACAGTCTTCCATGTTTTGTACAGTGGTCGAGCAAGATGGTAGAATAATATTTTTTGCCAGGTCCGGCGAATTTTTAAATTTGGATATGTAATAACTGTCCCGTTAGTCGGGTAGTTACACACGCGACTGCCGACCGAACGGGTTTGATCCCCGGGTCGGGCGCTGTTGGATTTTTGAACAGTTGGTTGTATGATAATAAGCTCATCCCCTATTCCATAATAGGACGTGTATCATAACAGGTGAATCGAGGGGCTGCGGTACACTCCACTGCCTACATCTTCTGGGGGATTAGATGTAATATTGCTTGTTGA